>VWYI01008746.1:0-25849 GCA_013399455.1 Anthoscopus minutus | reverse complement strand
TACATTTTGTACTGTAACCCATGACAGTACAGCAAGATTTGCAGTAAATTTTACCTAGCAAGTAAAAAGCAAGTGGTGGGGGGATAGCTTGTTTGTTGTCTGTAGCAGTGAGGGTTGTTGATGGTTTACCTTTAGCTGATGCTTCCTACTCTGAAGGGTGAACTGAAGCTCCATTCCAGAGCTTGTTCAGATGTCAAAAAATTACAAAAAGTGTTACAATAGGGAGTGTTTTCTCCTTGAACAAATACAACTTAAGCAATGACATCAGCTCCCAAGGAGGACTGCTCTGCTACAGCCTTAGCAGTGCTACTTTTTAGGAGCAAATAAAAAGCAGAGGTCTTGTTCTTTGAGATTTTATATAGACAGTGCCCTTTTTCTTTTCTGACTTTCAGTGCTCCAAATGCCCTGGGAAAACTCCAGCTCCAGGAGGTTCAGTGGACATGAACAGATAATTTAAAAACAGCTGAGACAGATAAAGATGCTCCTAGTCTTAGCTTTTCCTTTCCACCTGTCCTTCTCACTGTACCTATTCATAATCCACGCCAATGCAATGCCAAACCAATTTTATCCTGCCCTAAGTGTGCAGGAATGATCTTGCCCAGAAAACCCGTGCTTCATGAAGGATTTCACTGGAGCCATATAACTCTTGCACTTGTAGTTTGCAATAGCTTAGGTCCAAAATCCCTCCACTAACTATAAGGGATTATTCCTGCATTTATCCTGGTGTCTTCTCTGAGCATACACTGAAAGCAAAGAACCCAGAGGCACTTCACTCTCATTACTCAGCTTCCTCAAAAACTTCAAAACACAAGTCTTGAAATAAAAAGTTTCAAGCTTAAATTTTCAGTAAGGCACTTAGGCTCCCCTGTGGCCCTCCAGCTGCATTCCTGAGATTTAATTATTCTCCTGTCAACTTCCTTTAGTACCATTGACATGAGGAGACAAGACTCTAAAACTCAAAGACAGAGTGAGTTTTAAAGTAGGTATGTTTATTCGGCCGGACGCATGTGGGACATTTCCACAAATACATGTGTGTCCCTTGTTTACACACGTGTTCTTTTATCTCCTGGAATGTTACATATGCATTAAGTTTCACCATGGGTCATTTCCTGGCTCCCCTCCCTCTCCACTCTGTATGCTAATCAGCTTATCAGTCCTCTGCGCCTGTGCAGCTGTCTCTGGTGGTCATCCCAGGCTTTGGGGGTCGTAAAAGGGATGAAGTAAGAATGGTCTTCTTTGGGCTGACTTTTCGACCCCGCTGCTTTGCAAATGCCCATTGATTCCTTGGCCACGGTCCAAGCCAGAGGTCAGGATCCATTTGTTTCCAGAACATAAGGTGCTCCATTTTTCAGTTATCTTTACACCCTGTATCCTGTTTTCCATATACATTCTTCCTCCTTATCAGGCCTCTTCTTGCTTTTCCTTTCCCATAGGCCAGGATACGGTATATTCTCACGTAACTTAAGGATGTGGCCCTAAGCAATATCCATTATTTTAGATGCCTATTACTATTCAATACCTTCTAATTTCTATGATTAATATCTTCTAGTTCTAATCTCATGTTTCACCGTGGGGAATTTTCTAGAGGGTAAGGCAATGGCAATTTATTACTGGATTATGCTACCATTCAACATCTCTGCTCAGGCCTTAGGAAAGAGCTCTCCTCCCATGTCCAGCCATGATATTACTTGTCCTATATGGGGTATGGCTGCCAATCCTCCACCAGGAAACAAACATGCCAGATGTTTTTGCAATTGAGAGACGTTCTGGTCCAAACCCTTTTTTATTGCTATGACAATCAAATTAAAAACTACTGAAATTTATGGGCTGGAGTCTGACATGTCAGCCTGCTCCGCAACTTTAGCCCACCCTGTGGTGATAATATTTTTTGTTAAAAAAGTAGGGCTTGGTTGCAGGAGAAAGAGTGCCAATATGGATATAACCAAACTATCTATTCCTGGCAAACTGTTAATGGTGGGCTGTTTGCAATAGCCACTCAGTGCACATCCAAACCCTGAAAGGCAATGCTTCCTCATCTTCACCAGTTGTGAAGCTGAATGACCCAGCTGTGATAGCAACAGTTACACCCATTTTGAAGGGAGTCATCCCTGGTAATGGGCCATCATGAACGCATAGCTTCCAGAAATATTCTATTACTCATACAATTACACCATTCCACTGTGTAACTCCCTGCCCTGGAGGATGTACCACCTGAACCTGATCACGTATAATCTTGAGGGACTTGAGACACCACTATCACTGGACCAAAGGGGAACCTGAATTTCCACAGGACCACCACTTTTAACAAGTGATGCCTGGACGAGCTGGAACAGAGGCTAGATGGAGTTAAGGAGAATAAAGGATATTTATTGAGGCCTTCAAAGGCCACACCTGGACAGCATCAGTGTTATAAATCGGAACTCTGTCTGGATGGCTCCAAAATGGAGGCAAAGGCAATGGGGGGGCCAGTCCCGAGATCACACTTTTTTTATATGTTTTAGTCCATTTGCATACAGGAGTCCCACTTTCCTGCCCTCTTCCTTCCATGTTGTTTTTACTTTAAGCCTGAAGTTTGGAAAAAATGTCCTTGAGTCCCAATTAGAGTAGGATTGTTGTATTTTCATCACCTGGTGAAAGGATCTTAGTAACTCTGAACAAAAACCACATACCAATGCAGAATAAAAACCCAAAAGCCCAAGGCATCACAAGACCACAGCCATCATTTCAGCAGTACTTGCATCCATTGGTTAATTGGACTGTGACCACCACCCCCGGCAACAGATTAAGACAATGTTTCTGTACTATCACCTTTATTGTAATTTTCCTATTAAATTGTAACTCCAACTTGAAATCTCTCACAAGGTATTTTTGTGGGGTTAATTTCTCCTTCAAACCAGCACACATTAGCAGATAGAAGAAGAACCAAAAGAACTAATAAGCAAACTATTTCTCAGCTTGTAGAATGACAAGTCTGAAAGTGTTTCCCTTAGAGTCAGCAGCAAAAATCCTATAAATTCCAGAGGAGAAGACTATCTCTGAAGAAATGGAGATTTTGGGGGAAAAGAACAAACCAGAAAACAAACTCTACAGAATTGGTATCATCCTTTTAAGTCCCAGCTACCCACTTTACAAGGATCTCTCTTCTTGCTCTCGCCTTGTGGTGGGTTTTGGGTTGGTTAAACTTACTAGTGTATTTATTTTTTTGTTGTAAGATATGCTTTAAGAGTAGGGTAAAATAGGTCTAAAATTTAAATGGTATGAAGAAAACTTTATTAATAGAAGTAAAAAAATAGAAAAAAAAACAAGATGAAATTTTTAGAACACTTTTTATTATCTGTTTAATTTTTTTTTCTCAACTGATAATGTAGAGATAAAACTTGGGATTTAAAATCAGTTATTTTTATAACAGTTTTTTTAGTTTTTATAGGATATTTTTTTGCTATGTTATGGAGACTTTTTTACAGAAACACAGTATCTTTGTGTTTTTTTATTTTTATGTACAGCAGTTGCTTGGTTTAAATAATCTGTTATTGTTAAGCTTTTTTTATTTTTACGGCTTTTTTACAGTTGAATGAATGGGTTCATTTATGGGGTATTATTTTTAAGGATGAGTTGTTTAAAGATAAAGGTTTTTAAATTTTTTTATGATTATTTTTATTTTTAGGAAAAGAGGTTTTTTCTTTATCTTAGTACTTTTTTCTTTATCTTTTTCCATATCTTTATTTTTTGCTTTATCTTAATCCTAATACTGAATACTTTATCTTCTTATATTTTTTATTAATTAAATGGGAATATTGTAGTATATTATAGGTTGGGGGGGGTTGTGTTATTAAGAGAACTTCTAGCTTTAATATTAGGGTATTTTTTAATTTTCTTTTTATCTGGAACTTGATTCTTTTTAAATTGACTTTGGTGTTTTTAATGTGATTTTTTTTACATGTTTTTACTCTGTCTCTCACCTGAGGGAAGAATTATGGTCTGTAGATTTTATTTGTATACTGGAAGGGTTAACATATTTACTTAGGCTTGTAGGTGGTTGTGGGTAGTGGTTGAAGTAGGTACAATGATGGATTTTAGGTTGTGTTGGGTTTTATTTGTCTGGTAGTTGTTGGCGGGAGGTTGTCTGGTAGTTGATGTGGTGGAGGGGGGGCGGAGCGGGTCTGGTCCGGCCCGGGGCTGGCGGGACTCCGGCTCGCTGGGGGCCAGCGGGACGGAGGCAGGGCTGGTGTTAGCAAGATCTCAGCAGATGTGAACTGGCCCAGCTTCGGCTGGGGCCCACCCTGGCCTCCCATCCCCCGTCTGGGAGGTGCTGAGGTCCGGCTCGGCTTAGCCAGGCTGCGCGCCGCAGCAGAGCAGGGTGAGCCAACATCAGAGTTCAGGTACTTTCTGAGGCTTGAAGCAAAAAAGGCCTTTAAGTGCTTCCCAGGGTTTTAAAATGTGGTATTCACAGAGGCAGACCCAGCTTCTCAATGGTTTAAAAAGCTCTCAGTTCTCAGAACTAAACAGCTATTGGCCTTTTCTAGGCACAGAGGAAGCTCCTAGCTGCTTCTCTCAGGAAAATCATTTCTGTGGATGGTTTTCTTCCTTCCTCCTACATATCAACCAATGCAAAACTAGCACAAGCCCCATTTTTGATGCACCCCACATGATGCCAGACCTGGAGGGGTGTTTCTTCACACCTGCACCACCATCTGAGACCTTCTCCTCCCCACCTCCACAGGGAGTTTGCATCCAGTGTATTATGCCGTATGTCTCCCAAGAAGTTATCGGTTTTGACTGAGAAGGTAAAGGTTCCCATCAGCGTGATGATACTGCTGCTGTTCAATTAATAAGGAGTCAGAGTTTCAATATTGCCATGTGCGGCCTTTGCAGTGCCATAAATCAGTATTAAGCAAGTTTAAATTACTTGGGGTAATGAAGGTTTTCGTGCTCCAATTTTTATTTCACGTATCATCATCCTATCCATCAGGAACCTCAAGGAACCAGAGAAAAATGGAAGGGAGAGTGAAAACACACCAGCAAATTCTCAAGGATCTATTAGTAAACCTCTAGTTGGCATATGGAAAGTCTTGGAAGACACCCTCCCACTGCATTTTGTCATTAAAAGCAAACAAACAAATGCCTGAAATCCATGGAGTTCAGAATACCTGGAAAGATACTTTGGGTAATGTCAGAGACAGGGACAGAACATGGGATCTCCAGAAACCCTCTGTCTCTTTGGAAAAATTGCTTGTCAAGAGCCAGTTTGGATGAAGGTTTGCATTTCTTCGATGATGAATCCCAGAAGAGTGGCTCAGCCCCCTTTCCCTCCAACAGTCTCTGACTTCCACAGCCCTGATATTTCTTGCAGTCATTAAGCCAAGCCAGGTATTTAATCAAAAACTTCTGTCATGGTTCAACACTGGCCCAATGTCAGGCACCCACAAAAGCCACTCTCTCACCCTCCACTGCCCCAGATGGGCAGAGGAGAGAAAGAAAAATGAATGAAGACTTCATGATTTGAGATAAGGACCAGGAAAAACACTCCAAGGGCAAATCAGGCTCAACTTAGAAGTACAAAGTGAATTTATTACTAACAAAATCAGAGGAGTGAGTGCAGTTTCTGAACACAAACTGTGTGCTTCTTCTTCCCTGTTTTGCTCTCAAAACCTGTCTTAAAGGTACAGAACTTAACATCCAGCATAAACAGAACACACGACTGGCACAGAAGCATCATAAAGTCACCCCAGGACAAAAACTCTTTCCACTTCTAGCCTGGCATTTATACTTTTACAAAAATGACAGGTAAGGCAATTTTAACGAATATAGTGAGGCACAGAAGAATTACTGTAAATAATTTTCCAGTGCAACCCAGCATGGAGAACCAGGTCAAACAAGTCCCCTTTCCCTTTTTTTCCTCTCAGCTGTTTCTTATATTCCATTTCATCTCTGCCAACCACGCCAAAATAATGAATCTGAAGCAACAAGCTCATAAATTCTAAGGCTGGCTTAGAAATTGTCATGATTAGTGTACTCTGGATTCTTTTTCTCTGACTCCTTGGTTTTGGTACATTTAGGAACACTCAGGACATATATTCTAGCTTTTCAGGATCCATAATAGCAAAAATATTTTCTTTTTTTCTCTCCAGGGAAGGGAAATATGAAAGCCCACATACTCATCTTCTGAAACTAGGGCTTTAAGAAAAAAACATATACATTATGACTTGCACAATGATGTCACAAGAGTTGGAAGCTGTCTGGATTTCATTTTTCAGGAGTCATTGTTCTGCTCTTACAATATCCAGTGTGGTTTAATTGGAAAGGAAAAAGTGGAAGAGAAACTAAATGTGGGGGTTGCTTCCCCCACCATAAGCATGTTATTGCCATGCTGCTGGACAGACTGTTCTGCTGTTCTTCTGCCTTGGTTTGGGCTCTGAAACCATGTTGTTTGCAATGTGGTAGATCAGTTGCAATAGGTTATGTCTCTGCTTGGATGGGTAAAACTGTATTGGAGCACCCAAGCTACTATTACTCCTTCAGATCTCTTAGAACAATTTAAGTTGGAAAGGCCCTCTAAGATCATTTGGTCCAATTGTTCCTCCAGCACTTCCAAGCCCACCACTAACCCATGTCCCCAGGTCCAACATCCACAGGTCTATTAAATCACTCTAGGGATAGGGACTCCACCACTGCCCTGGTGTGATTTGGCATGGCCTGATTTTTTGGTAGCAGGAGAGAACCACAGGAGTAGCTTCTGTGAGAAGCTGCTAGAAGCTGTGACCATGTCCAACAGAGCCAGTCTCTGATGGCTCTGAAGATGGACATGCTGCCGGCCCAATTAGAGAGGTTGGTAACACCTCAGTGATGACATATTTAAGAAGAAGATCAATACAGCTGAAGTGTAGTTTTTTTCCAGGCGTGGCAAAGCGCTGCTGCCTGGGGCCACCCCTGGTGTGGTGCAAGGCAACACACTACCACAGCAGCTGCCATGTCAGCACAACCCACAACAAGCCTTGACTGTCTGGTGGCCCCTAGCCATCTGTCCTGCAGGTGAAAAGGGCAGAAGTGGCGGCAGTTTCTCCTTCCCGGCACCTCACATGAAGAGAGGCACTAAATAGCACTGGTGCTGTGGCAGCCGCCATTGCCCATGTGATGGAGGCGGGGCTGCATGCCAGCAGCAGCAGCATGACAAGTGATTCCCAACGTGGAACCTAGACATGATAAACTTCTTGGTGATGTGGGATCTTGCAAAAATCTTTGAACTAGTGGAACTTGTACCTACAAGCAGCAGTTTTCCTTCTAGTCACTGAAGAGAAGGAAGTGAGGACATGTGAAGGAAAACAACATGGTGGCACCAAGATCAGTGGAAAAAAAAATATGGGGAGCGAGTGCTTCAAGACTTGGAGCCAAGATTCCTCTGCAAGCCATGATGAGGAGAGTGGTAAATAAAATGTCCCCTTGTCATGCATGAAGTCCACAGGGGATGCAGAGATCCACTCATAGCTTATGGGAAAAGTGCTCATGCCAGAATGGGTGGATGCTAGAGAAAGCTATGTCCTAGTGGGAGACCCAAACAGAAAGAAAGAGAGAGGGCTGTGGTTCCAGAGATAGAGAGAGAAGGTCATTGTTTCCCAACTAGAGCAGCCTATCCTTCCAAGACTGAACCCCTGTTGTGGTTTAACACTGGCCCAGTGCCAGGTACCCACAAGAATCACTCGCTAACCCTCCTCTGCCACAGCTGGGCAAAGCAGGTAAAAGGAAAAAGTGTTAATGAAGGTTTCATGGGTGAGATAAGGAGCGGGATAAATATTCCAAGGGCAAATCAGGCTCAATGCTAGTTGCAAAGTGAATCTATTACTAATAGAATCGGAGGAGGATAATGAGAAGCAAAATAAGCCCTTAAAACACCTTCTACCCCCCAGCCCCTCCCACCTTCCCACCAACAGTGCTGGGAGATAGGACAGAGGAGTTTTGATCAGTTCATAATCAAGATTTTTTTTCCACTGCTCTGGGAGTGGAGTCCTTCCACTGTGAGGCCATGGGGTCCTTCCCACAGGAGACAGTTCTCCGTGGACTTCCCTGGTATGGGTCCACTCTCACAAGCAGCAGCCATACCATACCTGCTGCAAACATGAGTCCTTCCCTTGGGCATACAGTCCTACGAAAACTCCTTCAATGTGGTTCTCTTCCCACAGGATGAAGTTCTCCAAGGACAGGTTGCTCCAGCCTGGAAGCAAGGGCCGTCTCTCTACCAGATCTTCTGCAGCATCCTCTAGGCATCAATCCACTTCAGCATGGGCACCTCCCCCACGGGCTGTGGGTGGATCTCTGCATCCCCCATGGATGCCCATGAGTTGTAGGAGGACAACCTGCTTTACCACAGTTTTCACCATGGCCTGCAGAGGAATCTTGGCGCTGGCACCTGGAGCACCTCCATCCCCTCTCCTTCTCCACTAACCGTGGTGTCCGTATGGTTTTTTCCCTCACATATTCTCATCTTCTCTTCTCTGACTAGAAGCTCTGACTTTGCTTTGATTTTCTTCCTTCTCTGACTAAAATCCCTGACTTTGCTTTGATTTTCTTCTTAAATATGTCATCACAGAGGTGTTACCAGCCTCTCTCATTGGCCCAGTTTTGCCCGGCAACATGTCCATCTTCAGAGCCATCAGCCATTGGCTTTGCTGGGTGTAGTGGGAATCTTTCAGCAGCTTCTCATAGGAGCCATCTTTGTGGCCCCCCTGTTACCAAAAACCAGGCTATGCCAAACCAATACACTCCACCCCTCACCTCCACCCCTTGTGGACAAGTGACCCAGTCCATAACAGTTTTGGGAAGACTGTTTGCCCATGAGAGGGACCCCACAGCATAGCAGAAAAAAGACTCCTCTGCCTGAGCGAACAGAAAATTATCTCAAGTGACAAACTGACCAAAACTCTCATGCCCTGTCTCTCTGCACTATTGCTGGGAAGGATGGAGGAGCTGGGAGAAAAGAGGTGTTTTAAGGGCTTATTTTACTTCTCACTATCCTCCTCTGACTCTGTTAATAATAATTTTGCTTTATACATTTAAATTTAAATCTGTTTTGCCCATAGAACATTTTTCTCTTAACCCTCAACTCATGAGCCCTTCGTTAATTTTTTTCTCTTTCTGCCCAACTTTATTAGGAGAGGGTAAATGAATGACTTTTGTGAGTACCTGGCATTTGGCCAGTATCAAACCATGACACCTTGGCAGCCTGTTAAAATGCTCAGTCCTTTTGATACTTTGCACCTTTCTGTGGCAGGATATTGTCCTTAATTTGTAAGAAGAATGGATACCACTGGGCTGTGGGCTGAATTGCATTATCTGGATTTAATAAAACAATACTCCAAAAAAAGCACAAGTCATGTTCCCATGTTACTGCATTGTGAAATTTATATCAGATGATGAGATGGCTCTGCAACATGAAAGGCCCAGAGCCACTCAATATTAACTCACCTTCACTTCCATAAGTGCACTTAATTTCAGTGAAAAACAAAAGCTGAAATATCTTCCTGGAGGTGGGCCAAAATGACTGTTTTATCATGATCCCCTCTTGCTTGGTTTGATTTGTAAAAGTATAGAATTGCTGAGAGGTCGAGGGGGAAGCAATGCATTTTCTTGTTACTGATGAAAAATGGCATTATTTTAACCGGGAGAAAAGAGAACTCTTTTCCCTGTGGTAACAATAAAAAGCTCTCCGGCTTTTTTGCCATGATATTACAGTATCAAGCAAGTATCATTGGGACTCCATGGGTTAATAATCAAATAGCATTTGGCATCATGCAGATTCTGTGGATCTCTTCCAGCTTTTTGCTACCACAAAGAGTCAGATCCCCAACATAGCTTCAAGAATGGCAATTAAGGAAACTATTTCCTAAAAGACATTATATTTTTTCACCTTTCTTGCCATAACTTAGCCAGGTTATGGCTAATAATCAGCTAATTCCTCCACCTGGTTAGTATTCATGGCTGATCATACATGCCTTTTACCAGCTGGTAAATAAGTAGCTGGTCAGTGTACATTCTTGTTGCTTGAACTAATGTTTCTTTATGTCATGAGGGTCCCTAATATGTTGCATGTGGTTTTCATCTGGGGCTTTTTGGGATCTCTTCCAAGAAGTTTCAGGTCATTACCACAAACCTTTCTCAGCTGAAAAGGATTGAGGTAATAACCCACAATATCTTGGGGGGGGGGGGGGGGGATGGGGATGTGATGGGCAGGCAGGCAAATAAGCAAACAAGCAAACAAAAAAAAAAAGGAAGGAAGGACGGAGGGAAGGTAGGTTGGTAGGTTGCTTTCTATAGTGCATTGAAGACAAGAGAATGAAATTGTATGCAGGATAGCTGGAATGAATGTGGCCTTTGGCCCTCCAGCAAAGGTGTCATAAAATATATTGTATTGAAGCAATATGTCAAAATGCAAGATCTTAAACAAGGAAAGTGGCACAAAACTGAAACCACGGTGGCCACCACAAAATAGTGGGCCAGCTCCCCAGCCCCTGGTTGATTTTCATTCACATAGCTGAACACTAATTAGTTAAGAGGTTTCATTGGAAAAATAGCTTGCTTTTTAGGATGCAAGAGAAAGTTCTGTATGTTAAGAAACCCATTTAAAAGCTTCTGGCATGAGAGGGGTGGCTTGAAAAGATCATAAGTAATCTCTGATGAAGGAAGGTGAGTTTTAGGTTTAAATATAAGTTATGTGACCTTATATTCCATTTCAGCCAACACTATACCTCACTCTGGTATTCACCCCTTTTTCTTCACTTCATCTGAAAATTGCCTTGGCTACAGATATTACCATTTATGTTCACTTTGTGTTTTCTGGTTGAGATCCAGCTATCTACTGACCCAACTAAATGAACCCAGGCTCTGCCAAAACTGTTCAACACCTACAGCACTTTTTCAGCAGGGGAAAGACAACCTTGCAGGACCTCAGGATAGGGATGTGTGTATGTGTGTGTATTTATAGCTCCAACACAAGAAAATTACTTTAAAAGTGGGCTTTTCCAAAGTTCTGAATGGTATGTTCCTCCTGCTTTCTCTTGGGGTTAGGGGTGCTCAGTAGTTTAAATGACCAGTAATGAATGCTTCAGATGCCCTGGTTATTTTGTGAAGATTTAACCCAAAAAATATCTGCAAAGCCCTTTCAAACACATCTGTAATGCTCTGTTTGAAATGGTTGAGGTTGAAGCCTCCCTGAATGTAAAACTCAGAGTGGAAAAGGCCATATCAAAGTAGCTTTGGAAGTGGCTTAAACTACTGATTCTGCCAAAGGGTAGATGGAGCTATTCTCTTTTGCTACCTTGTTTTCTTGTTGCTAGCCTGACAGAGTAAAGTGGTTCCTTTCACTTCAAAGAATGGGGTCAGCTGGCTGGATTTTGAGGAAAAATTATAGGGGTTTCTAAGTCTTCCTCAATCCATCTGCATCTGGTGTCCAACAATTGTTCATTAAGGTATTAAAGAAATATCATGACAATAGATGGAGTTGGGGGCTGAATTTTACCCTGCAAGTCTTGGATTTCCAAAACATCAAGGTGATTCTGCATATGTACATCAGAAGACTTTCTGGCAACCTTGTTTTCATAAGATGTTGAGTAACCCATCTTAGAATCACATCATCCATTTTCTTCCCTCTCCTTCAACCAAAGCAGGGAAAATTCAGTTTGCAGCCCTTTGCCTCTGTTTTGTAAAGCAAAACATCGCATGCATGTTATTTCATCTGTGTCTCTGAAGTGACAAGAAGCAGTGCACAGAACTCCAAAGTACTGAGAGGCTCCATGTTTCTAAACATTTGCAAAGATGCCTCTCCTTTCTCTATTCCTAGTCCACACCATCTTTACAGATAATATATTCTCTTAACATCAATAAATAACTGTTATAATATTCCTGTACATTAAGGACCAACATCTTACAGCTTTCTGAGATTTGATTTTGCAAAAGATTATATTTTGCATCCGAGGACAGTATTTATTTTCCTTCCACTTCTCCTTCCTCCTATATTTCAAGCTGCTTGTGTCATCACCTGCAAGTACTATACAGCACAGCTAACCAAAAAATCATGACCCCACCCTAAGAAGTTATGCAATCAACACAAGATTCAGGAGATGCTTCTGGGACAAGACACATACTGCTTTTCCTTTGTCTTCTGGTTTCTACAGAACATCAACCAAGCACAGAGTGAGATTTTGCACCTCTGGCATTTTGACTGACTATCCATTTCTATTAGAGTAATGAGGGATTCCCACAATAAATTTAATTGATAACATTCCAGAAGATATTTTTATTGACAGAAAATCTTGTAAATCACTCCTTGCTTCCAATTTAAGTGTCCTTTCCCCAGAAACCAAAGCATGTTTTCTTATATGAAGGATGAAATTTGAGGACATCTCTCCATTTGTTTATCCTGTACTTCAGAAACACTGTAGAACATAATTACATTCACACATGAAAGATTTGCTGAAAAGAGATAAAATAATTTCCCAGACTGAGTACTGTGCTTTGTAGATTTGGGAAAAAAAAAGAAAAAAGAGTCACTGTGTCACTGTTCTGTGATGCAGAGTTTGAAACCTCTATCTCTAGTTCTGGACACCATTTCAGCAATCATAATGAAATCCACATGCTTTGGACTAATATCTGAAACCAGAATCATGTCAAAAAGGCTAAAGAAAGACCAGTTTCAGATCAATAAAGAGTTTTAGATCATTAATAATCAACTCCAAGAGTGATTATTAGCTTATCTGACCTGTTGTTTAATGTTACCCAGTTACCTGTATATTAAGCTGAGTAATCTGTGTTTGACTGCAGCTCTTCCTGAATACAGGAACCTGCCCATTTTCAAACACTCAAGAGGTATCTCCCACTTCCTTTTGCTTCTGTTCCCACCACTAATTGTACACACTCCCAGACTTCTGTGCTTTTAAAACTTGAATTTGTTATGCCTTCATTATGAGACATCTGCTTACATTAGGTTTGCTCTTTCTCCATTGCATGAGAGGCTCTGCTAATATGTGTGCTAATATAGTAATCAAGTCAATTTGTCACTTGATGGCTAAACAGAATAAATATTTAAGTTTCTTGTTTTAAGATATTTCCCTTTTCTCTTACTTTTTCAATATCACAAGCATAAACTCTCCACTAACTTTAATTATCTCTAGAAGTCAGGTATCAACACCATCTGAATTATCCAGGTCCTTTTTGGAGAATGCATCTGCATTGGGATTATTTTTATCTGTTGGGGGTTTGCCTACTATGTGAATGAAATCTGTTGGGAGAAGTCCCACTCCTGAGGCTTGGAAAAATGCACTGTAGGCCTGAAAAAAAAAAACAAATCCACATCCAATTTATGAAGAAGTTGCTTTGTAGTGAAAGATTCAAATAATCTATCTGCTCAGCTACCTAAAACTAAGTCTAGTGGTGATCCTAAAAATTCAGTGTTCAAGAAAGAAAAATCTGCAAAGCTTAAACAAGGCATCTCTTCATTCTTGCTCTCCAGCAGCTTTCCCAATTCTCACATAGCAAGAAACAAAGCTAAACCAGAGATATGCAGTCTTTCTTTTCCCCTTTGAGTCACTTCCTATAACAGTGAATACCTCTGTAAAGTGAATACCTGAATAATATTTTTTAAAAATGAATTAAATTCTCTTCTCTTTCTGTTCTTTACTCCTCTTTCTCCTAATTTTCTCATTTTCTTGACAAACGATAAACTTGAAAGAAAGTACCACAAGGGCTCATTCTACTTCTGTTGGACAGAGGAGTTACTCAGGCAATCAAAATGTGTCCTGAGCCACATATATTGGTAATCACAAGCCCCACAATTCCTCACTATGGCCTAGTTAGTCCTTGCCTGACAAATAAGCTTTGAGATGAGGTCATATTTGAGGAATTGTGTAGGCATAAATAAAGAGGTATTGTATCCTCTTGACCAGAAAGGGCTTTGTGAAGAGAAGCACTGTAGTGCCACAGCTTCTCAATTAACTTCTTCAGGAATTAGGGTACAGATAACACATGCTGAGAGATACCCAGCGGTTTTGGTGCATCACCAAGAATCACCTGCTGTTATCTAACTGCCTGTACAAAAACCTGTACAGGGGGCTTTCCAAATTAAAGATCCTGAAAAACAAACTTTCTGGAGTATCACCAGCATGTGACTCTCTAGAAGTATCATTACTCAGTCTTTGCTTTGCAATCTCAGAGATTTGCAAGGAGATTCTCAAAGTCAGTACCTCCACACTGAAAGATACTATTCATCTACCTTCACTCATTTTAAAATATTCTTAAACAATGCATTTTCCGTAGTGGTCTGTGTAGCACAGTGTTATTTTCTTCTTCATGTGTTTCTGTGCTTTCTCTGGTGAATCTCTTTATTTGTTTATTGAATTATACTTTGAATTTGCTTCTGCTTCTTTTCAGAGACCTCCAAATTATCCTTCCTATGTTAATCTTCACCTTCCTTTCAGGCTCCACACTGGCCTGTGCTGCCCTTTAATCCTACTGGGGCCTGAAAACTCTTCCAATTTTTTCCAGTTTTCTGCAGTAAAAGTCTCTGTGCGTTCCAAGATCACAATCACAGTTCCTCTGGGTGTTTTACATTCCCTTTGAGTCAGCTGAGAAGAGGTCAAGAAGTTTAGTATTGCCTCTTCCAACATTTCATTCCTCCCATGCCTTACAAATACAGCAGTGTTGTGATTTTCTTTGTCTGAGATGGTCTGCCTTCAGATCTTTCCTTTTGCTTTTATCTGCAGCTTTGGGAAAGAGCTTGGGTGTTATCCAAGTGGCACCATGCACAAATGCTTCCCCTCCAAACCCTTGCTCAAAATCAGTAATACACCTGAATTTTGATTTAAGTCATTCAACTTCCAGTCTCTTTTTATACTTCCTGTCATCTAAGTGTAATTTTTTTTTGTGACTACAGTCTCAAAAGGAGACTGGAAATAGGCCAAAACCCATTATTTTTGGCACTTTGACCATTCCTTCAGTCCAAGAACTTGGCAACTCATAATTTAAGCTTCAGCATGTCCACTTCCACAAAGTTGAGTTTGCTGCAACATGAACTGACCTTTTGCCATGGATATGTCAGCTCCATGTGCTATGACAGGAGCTGGCATACCTGTGACCATGAATAGCATTCTCAATATTCAGTGAAGCAAGAAAGGACATCAGCAGAACTTCCATTGTGGACTTCTGGAGAGCAGACTTCAGCCTATCCAAGACTGACTTAGAGAGTACCCTGGGAAACATCTCTAAAAAATAAAGGGGTCCAGGAAGGATGGATATATTTTAATAAAGAAATCCTGAAGACACAGGAGCAGGCTTTCTTGATGTGCTGAAAGATGAGCTGGCAGGGAAGACAACTGGCCTGGATGGGCAAGGAGATTTTTAAGGAATGAAGGGGAAAAAAAGAGGGTGTACCCTTGGAAAGAGGGGCAGGTAACTCAGGAATTGTTTAAGGGCGTTGCTTGGTCATGTAGGAAAGAAATAGAGAGACAAAATCCCAAGTAGAACTTAACCTGGCCACTTCTGTGAAGGATAATTTTAAAAATTTTTATAAATACATAAATGGCAAAGGATGGAAAGAACAACCTCCATTCTTTATTAGATGCTGGGAGAATATAGTAACTAAAGAGGAGAAAAGGTAGAGGTACTTAATACCTTCTGTGCTTCAGCTTTCAATATTAAGACAGGCTATCCTTAGGACAACTAGCCTCCTGAGCTGGTAGATGGGTACAGGGAGCAGAACAGCCCCTCTGTTATCCAAGAAGAAGCAGTCAGAGATCAGGCAAACCACTTAGATGCTCACAAGTCTATGGGACCAGGTGGGATCCATCATTGGATGATGAGGGAGCTGGCAGATTAGCTCATGAAGCCCCTCTCCATCACTTATCATCAGTCCTGGCTAAGTGGGGGTGCCCCAGACGACTGGAAGTTGGATGCCTAGCCACAAGAAGAGGCAGAACGCCTGTCAACCTAATCTCAGTGCCTGGCAAGATTATGGAACAGGTCGTCTTGAGTGTGATCACATAGCACCTACAGGATGGCCAAGGGATCAGACCCAGCCATCATGGAATTAGGAGGGACAGATCCTGCCTGACCAACCCTATCTCATTTTATGAAGAAGTGATCCACCTGGTGGATGAGGGGAAGGCTGTGGATGTTGTCTACCTGGACTACAACAAAGCCTTTAACACCATTTCCCACAGCATACTCTTGGAAAAGCTATCAGCCCATGGTTTGAACAAGTGCACTCTTTGCTGGGTTAAGAACTGGCTGGATGGCTGAGCCTGGAGAGTGATGGTGAATGGTGCTGCATCCAGTTGGCAGCCAGTCACTAGCGGTGTCCCTCAGGGGCCAGTCCTGTTTAATATCTCTATTGATGATCTGGATGAGGGGATTGAGACCACCATTAGCAAATTTGCAGATGACAAGATGGGAATGAGTGTGGATCTGATGGAGGGTAGGAGGATTCTGCAGAAGGGCCTGGACAGACTGGATAGATTGGCTGAATCCAACCGTATGGGCTCTAACAAGACCATGTGCTGTATCCAGCACTTTGGCCACCATGCAGCACTATAAGCTGGGGACAGAGTGGCTGGAGAGTGGTCAGGCAGAAAGGGAGCTGAGGATGCTTATTGATGTCAGGCTGAACATGAGCCAGCAGTGTGCCCTGGTGGCCAAGAAAGCCAGCGGCATCCTGGCCTGTATCAAGAATAGTGTGGCCAGCAGAACCAGGGGGATTTTTCCCCTGCACTCAGCACTGGTTAAGACCCCACCTTGAGTACTGTGTGCACTTCTGGACCCTGGATTTAGAAAGGACATTGAGATGCTTGAATGCATCCAGAGAAGGGCAACAAGGCTGGTGACGGTCTAGAACACAAGCACTGTGAGGAACAGCTGAGGGACCTGAGGGGGCTCAGACTGAAGGAAAGGAGGCTCAGGGGAGATCTTATCACTCTCTACAACTCCCTGAAATGACGTTGTAGTCATGTGGGGGTCAGTCTCTTCTCACAGGCAACCAGTGACAGGACAAGAGGACACAGTCTCAAGCTGCACAAAGGGGAGAACACCTGGAAAAAATTCTTCACAGAAAGACTGATTTGGCAATGGAATCAGCTGCTAAGGGAGGTAGGGGAGTCACCATCCCTGGAGACGTTTTAAAAAAGACTGGATGTGGCATTTAGTGCAGTGGTTTTGATGAGGTGGTGTTAGGTCATAGGTTGGATTGATGATCTCAAAGGTATTTTCCAAAACAGTTAATGCTGTGACTGTATGAAAGTATCTGTATTGCTTCTACTGCTGCATTGGCCAGAAGCCCTTCTTAGGACACATCCAAGACGATGTTTTGCAATCCTGGGCAGATCTGAAGCCTATTGAACTCAATGTATTCCAGTGACTCAATGCCAGTTCCACAGATGTTAAAAAGCACAATATCAGACCTGGGGTGGATTGCACAGGTTTAGGTGCCTTTTCTTTGATTGGTCCCTAACTTTCATTTACACAAAAGCAAGTATATTTAGCAGATAACATCTCATCCAACATGGTATTTTGCTCTTGCAAGTCACATGTTTTAAGTATTGGTTCAGTCATACCATTGAAAGTATCAGATGAGGGTAAGAGCTGCTGGACCTGGTAGCCTGATAGGAGTGAGACTGTTGCAGTTTCAGGTTCTCTCATCCAGCATGTGCACATATACACAGTACAGATGTACACATACATAAATATACATGTGAGCATCTAGCTTATCTTTCTCCAGGAAACTGCAGGACTTTCGGCCTGATTTTGGTGCCGAGGGAAGGTGATTGAGCAAATCATCTTAAGTGCCATCACCTGGCACACGTAGAACAGCCCAGGGAACCAGGCCCAGAGAGCATGGGTTTGTGAAATGCCTGGTCTTGTTTGACCAACCTGATGGCTATCTCGGCAACGAGACCTGCTTGGCAGATGAGGGAAAGGCTGTGGGTGTTGTCTACACAGACTCTAGTAAAGCATTGTCTCCTACAGCATTCTCCTGGAGAAATTGTCTGCTCATGGCTTTGACAGGTGCACTGTTTGCTGGGTAAAAGCTGGCTGGACGGTTGGGCCCAGAGAGTGGTGGGGAATGGGACTAAATCCAGTTGGCAGCCAGTCACTTGTGGGGTTCCCTGGAGCTCAGTATTAAGGCCTGTCTTGTGTAATATATTTATTGATGATTTAGAAAAGGGGTTTGAGTGCACCCTCAGTAAGTTTACAGATATCAAATTAGGTGTTGATGTGCTGGATGATAGGAAGTCTGCACAGAAGGATCTGTGCAGGCTGGATCCATGGGCCAAGGCCAGTAGTATGATGTTCAACAAAGGCAATTGTCAGGTCCTGACCCTGAGTCACAACCCCACACAGCTCTCCAGTCTTGGTGCAGAGTGGCTGGAAAGCTGCAGGGTGGGAAAGGACCTGGAGGTGCTGATCCACAGCAGCTGACATGAGCTCGGGTGTGTCATGGGGGACAAGAATGCCAATAGTATCCTTACTCGTGTCAGCAATAGTGTGGCCAGCAG
The DNA here is from genome assembly GCA_013399455.1 of Anthoscopus minutus. NCBI lineage: Eukaryota > Metazoa > Chordata > Aves > Passeriformes > Paridae > Anthoscopus > Anthoscopus minutus. The sequence continues at coordinate 7,322 of VWYI01008746.1, read as the reverse complement.
GATGAAAGAAGTGATTTGAATGATTGCACCCCTTTGCTGGCACTAGTGATGAGAGTTGGGGCAGCTGGGGGACTTAGCCTGGAGAAAAGGAGGCTCAGGCAGGACATTCTCAGTATCTACAACTCCCTGACAGGAGGGTGGAGCCAGGTGAGGGTTGGTCTCTTCTCTCAAGTAACAAATGACAAGACAAAAAGAAATAGCCTCAAGTTGTGGCAGAGGAAGTCCAGGTTGGATATTGGGAAAAACCTACCTATATGAGACAGTTTAACACCAGCAGAACTGCAAGGTCTTCCTTGGAAGTAATGCTACAATTTGCAGCAAACATTCTCCTCACTCTGCTCTGAGTGGTATCAATGCCCATCACATGTCTCGCAATCACATTCACACAAATGAGATTTCTGCACATAAAATAAGCTGAACCACAAATCGTCACTGTTGATAAAAACCTAAAAAAAGCAACAAATCAAGGGAAAGAACTGCCTGGAACATCTAATATGCAGGATCTTAGTCTCCTCATGAAATTAAAATTTCTAGCCTTGGAAAAATCCAACAGAAACAGAAAAATTCCTCTAACCTTTCCAGAAATATGTTCCCATTTGCCAGTAAAAGCCATTCCCTTACAGCACCATTTGGATAATTTGCCTCTACATCTTGTTCTTCTGTCACCTCATAGGCTTCAGATTTTTTTTTTGTGTTTTCATCACTGGTCTGTATACAAGAAAATGAGTGGGGGGAGAAAAAAGAGGCACATATTTTTGCAAGAATTCTTGCCTGGAATGAATATAAAACTCTGTTTTATTTACCTGATCTGGTTGTGTGTGTGATAGAAGGGAAACAAATAAAGATAGGTTTCTTTAAGTGAGTGTGAAAGAAATTCCCCAGACAGAAAAATAAAGAACTTTTCTATTGATAATAAAATGTGTTCTGACATGAGCTTTTTCACATTGTTAACCACCTTGAAACCAGTGAGTTTAGTTGTTTTGGGGTTTAGTTTGCTCATTTTTCTTTTTGAAATCTTTCTTCTGGCTTTTTAATTGTTACAGTAAGGGGAAAAATATTTTTAAATTCCGCATAACACACAAACACACACTCCAAAATCCCATTTCTCATCTTGCTATGTATTTGGGAAATGTGAAGAGTGAGATGATGTGGTGTCGGAGCAAAGGGGGCGGCTGGCTCAGCAGAAAGTAGTCTCTGACACTCACACCAGGAGTGGGCCAGCCTTGAGCAGAGCTCTGGACCCAAGTGCTGGCTTAGAGCCACGCTCTGCAATCACCCAAACACCGAGGGCAGGAGCAAGGACAAGAGAGAGACCTGTCATGGGATTTCCAAAGAGGTTTATTCTCTTGAAAGTTCTCCCACAAAAGAACCCATATCTCAGATTACAGCCACTGATATATCGGGGAGGAGCAAGGGGAGGGGATGAATGAGCCTATGAGGGAAATTCAGGGGAGGAGAACAAGGAGGTGTTTACAAAGTATAAACCAATAAAGGATTACGGTGGGAGGGAAAAGGTTACATAAACCAATGAGGGACTGAATAACAGGGGATGGAGGGGAAACATTCGGGTACAAAGGGCAAACAAAGTTTCCAGAGTGGATTGGCAGCTGGGATAGAAGGGTACACCTGGGATAAACTATTAACATAATAGGGAGGGGGTGGTTTACAACTTTACAATATAAAAAGTGATTAAATCAAATATAGTAATCAAAGAACATGCTGCAACAGTGGAAGGGTGATTTCATCCCTTCTTCTCATTTTATAAGCAAATCTCCACAATGGCCTGAAGTTGCTTTATCATAGCAGATGCATGTAGGTTTAGCCTAGACTGACAGGATGCATGGTTTCATCTCCTGTCATCTTGCTGGTTGACATTTGCTTGACCTGGATGTATCTGATTGCAAAGAGCACCGCAGAGTGCAGAGAGGAAAACGTTGCAAAGGAAATAAGAAGGAAAGTACATCAACTATGCTCCTCACTCATGTCTACCAAAAGATATTTTACATAATGCATAAATTCAAGATAGAAATGTACACATATCTATTCTTTGCACACACTTTAGACCAGGAAAGGACCAGAGCACTGAATTATAGAATAATAGAATAAGTCCCATTCCATCCCCATGCCATGGGCACAGACATCTTCCACTAGACCAGATTTCTCCAAACCTCATTTCAAACTGGCCTTGAACACTTCCAGGGATAGCACAGCCACAGATTCTCTGGGCAACAAGAGAAGTCTGTGCCAAGGCCTGACCACTCTCATGACCAAGAATTTCTTTCCATTATCCCATCTAACTTCCCTCTGTCAGTGAGAAGCCAGTTCCTCTTGTCCAGTTCCTACCAAGGAACCAAGGTCCCTCTCTGTCTCTCTTGGAGTCCCTTTATGTACTGGAAGGCTGTTAGAAGTACTCTGCTAAATGTTTTCCATGGCTCAAATGCTTGTGACCTATTTTGAGCCAGGTGTAAATGGATGTGATACCTATAGCCCCTGTATATGACTGAGGTCAGCTGAGTTTGCTGTCCAGATGTATCTGCAGTATTAAAAAAGAAGGAAAGAAAGAAATTAAAACTGCCTCAGTCCTTGTTAGGACTGGATAGGATTATTTTCACCATTACAGTTCTCAAAAATGAGAAGCCTTGTATGAGTGCTTCCCGCTGGTTCTGACCCCAGGTCTCAAACTCAGCCCCTAGCCCACTATGCCATCTGCAGACCATCTCCTTCTTGGACACAGAGGAGCTCCTATATAATCTACAAGGTTTCAGAGTGGGATTTACTTGCATCTATCCTGGGAGCAGCTTGTGCCCCCTTTTTGCCAGGACTGAGCAAGACTCATCGAGAAGGATGCAGTCATGTTTGTTCCATCCTATCCATCTTTGGAATCTCTTGGCAGCAGGGTGAGCAGTGTACCAGGCTGGTTTGGACAAGTCAAGGTTGCTCTTGTGCCTTTGCCTGTTTACACAAAAACTTATAAAAAGCTAGTCGAAGTGAGCCATGCATTTGGTGTACTCCAGAAGCCTCATACTCATTTCTCAAGGCAGAAAGGTTCACATAAATATGTAGGAGTCTTCAGTGCTTTTCTGACCCAAACCACTTTCACTCAAGCCTTTTTGAAACTTATCCTATACTCCTTCACCTCCTTCAGCCTCATTTTTCCTAGACCCACAAGTATTTCTCTGAACAGGAGCTGACGGACCAGGACAGTGTCTTTGTGATGACAAGTATCTGTCATGAGAGTAGGAAGCAGAAGTAAGGAAAAGGCTGCCAAATTCTTCCTCTTGTGACCTGAACGAGATTTGGTCTTCTCCCCATCATAACCCAGAGCTTTCTCTGGGGGGATGAAAGTAAGCAGACATTCAGACAGGTTCCTGTTCTTCCTTGCCCCAAAGGTATCCAAAAACTCAACTGTGAAATTTGATTGAGGCTGAAATCACAGAAAAGCTGAGCCCAGAGGTATCCAGCTCTTGTACAGAGCACTGCAGATGCAGGTGACATGAGGAATGATGACATTGGTATGCTGCCTAGACAGTATCCCAACCTGCAGCCAAAAAGAAGATCTGGGAACATCATGTCTCCTAACCTACAGCCTGAGACCTTTTTGTCTTGCATGCTGGACATGGACTTACCAAGGAATTCCACAATACAGGAACACAAGGCACAAGGGGACTTGTTCCCAAGAAAAGAAGAAAGAGGGAGAAGGCAATTAGGCTCTCATCTCAACAATCCATGACACACAATGTGAGACCAAAGGGGACATGGCATAAGCTCTCTCCCACTTTAGACAAAAATGTTTTCTAATGTGGGAACAACTTCATGTCAAAGGGAAAGCTGTGGGAAACAATTTGCTGTTGGGATAGAGTGAACCAGAAGTGATGACTTTCACTTCAATAGTCTTCATTCTTGCATGATTTTAAGACAGTTCTGCTCAGTGGTTACCACTGTCAGCTAAAGCTTCTGTTGAACATATGCTGAATGCATTTTTGCAGGCATCACCTTCCGCCTTTCCATCAAATACAATCCCATAAAGGTACCAAGAGTTACAAGCAAGCAGAGAAAGATTTTAACATAATGAAACACCAAACAACTCAGTCCTCGAACTGAAGAGTGGGCTTTTGTTAACAAGGCTATTCCTCAGCCATCCATCTGCAAGGGGATTTCTCATTAATCCCTAACCTGGTGGCTGATTCTGGGGCCAGAGTGATTATTTGTAATTTCTTGACCATTAAGGTGTTTGAAAATTACTTTATGAAGAGGAAAAAGTCAGAGAAAAAGCCATTCTTCTCCACTGCTCACTAAGAAAAGCCAGACATTACCAAGGGAGAAACCACTACGGCATTTTGTCTGGCTACCTAGAGCTCAGCAGCCCTAGTAGATACAGCTACTGTCTTACCCTCATTTTCTTCCTATGGTCAAAGGCAGATGAAACATAGGGCTCTTCAAGCTGACAGACAGTAATGGTTCTGCTTCTTCAACTGCTGGACCAAAAGTCATAGGTTAGCCTTAAAAGTTGTTAAACACTTCCAGAAGCCTAGTGCATCCAGATCCAAGAGTTTGATGTGGTTTTTTTAAGAGGTATAGTACAGTCATTTCATTTTTGTCTCAGCTTTAGACCTTATCTTCCTCAAAACTTTGTTATTTTGAGTCACATATATCACTGTTTTCTGCCCAGTCAGGAGGAAATCACCATGTGTTTGAAGAAGGTTTTCTGGTTTGGTGAATTTCTCAGGCTCTGTCATCAGGCAAATTGTACAAATGGGCCACAGATCATATTGTCAGCGGATAATGGCCATCCCTGTCTCAGTATTGGTCCCCCTCTACTAAACTACACCCTGAGTTTACAACAGAAAACCTGGCTGTCTTTCTGAAGTACCCATATCACTTTTCAACTGTCCAATCTATGAAATCAAGCAGTAACTCAAATAATGTGTTTTAAGCCACTACTGGGTGCTGCAGCACCTTCTCTGCTGCCACTGTGCTACATAGGCTACTCTTACACAAGCTCTTTCTCACCCTAATTTGCATCACTCAAGCTCATGGCTGCTTCTCTTTGCAGCCATAAGCTTTAACTCGTCCTGTTGTGGATCAAGTGAAAATGTTAGAGAAGCCCTGTCTCAGCTTCAGATTTTTGGCAGCATTTTAGATTCAGGTGACCCACACCTAAACCACCATGGCCCCCACGTTCTTAAAAATGGCTGATTGGGTCAACTGAATAGACAGATCAACAGACAAAAGGCCTTAAATAGAGTTACTTACTACACGGGTTTAAACAAAGAACTACAACTAGATTACATAAAACAGTGCACAGCATAAAGGTACCTATATTATAGCTAGCAAAGAAACAGTGTAGATTATGAGTCAATGTAATTTACCACCAGACTGATAATGGAGTACACAGAGTCCTTTCACTCACCTCCCAGGAGAGTAACTCAAAGGCCAGCATCCCAAACCTTGAGGGGAGCGCCTCACACATTTCCAGGGAATGCGCAGAAGATTTTTGCTTTGTGAAACTGCTGTGTCACTTTTATTTTGTAAAGTGAAGTGTCTGTGAGTTAGAAATTCAAGGCTTATCTCCCTTCAATCTGCTTGCAAGGCATGATGCTTATTGTCAGCTGGGAATTCCACCTCCATGGCACCAGAGATAACTACTACCAGACAGATGTCCAGCCTGGGTCATCCCACCAGTTAGCAAATTCATGTGAGGGGTAAGATGACCTGAGTTATGGCACCAGCTGATAGAACAGATAAGCTCTTCTGTGGCAGTGGGGAATGTCCTGCCACACTATCTGAATTAGAAATTTCCCTTTTCTCCATAAATCCAGGTAAAGAATGTCACTTGTCCCTTTCTTAAGATCTTGCATGTTGCTCCTTGCTGTGATCCTATGGGAAAGGCAGACAGAATCTTCTTTTACTTGGAGGAAATTGAGGCACAAAAGGTAAACAAAACTAAACAAATTCTTGGGAATGCTCTCAGGCACTTGGTTTCTACTGTTTCATTGCAGAGGCCAAAACAAATGAAACCCTCTAGTTATACAGGTTCTTTGAAGTTCAAGGCATCATTGTGGGAGCCTACATCTTAATCTTCCAGCTCTGAGCATTTTTGTTCCATTGACACATTCATGGTGAACAGGGAAGTGTCAGAGCTAGCAGGAGTTCCTGACTCCCAACACAATAATGTACAAATTAGAGCATCTTGAATCTATTCCCCTACCAAAGCAGCACATTCCCACCTTCCTCCCAGCTGTCCATCCTTTGCAAGGCAACAGGAAAGGCTTGTAAATTTAAGCCCAGCATCTGGCCTCACCCACCTGGCTGACATGCATTGGACTGGAGCACTGACTCCCACACACACTCTTACAACTTTTCTATCCATCTCCAGTGAAGATACTGGTAAAAGTGAAACTCAGTACAAAGCAGATGCTGATCATAACGGAATTTCCCCAGACAGTATTATCTCATCTCACAGCTAGTAGCTGTGATACTCTGATGTTCCTCTTGTTTCCCTCTTTTTCCCTGTAGATCCATATCTAAGCCTCCTGTCCCTTTTTTCTCTTAGAATGAAGCCAGTTTTCTGACTTCAGGCACAAAACATGTATTTCTATCCTCATCTCTCCCCTTTCCTGCTTCTTGCTCATAGTGATCTTCCAGAAGTTGGGCTACTGCATTTTCTGATCTCCTTTACACCTCTATGGCAACAGCGACACAGCCACCATGAAAAAAATTAACTATGTCAGAAGGATGGTAGTACTGGACTTTTGAAATGCATGTAGCAAATACAATGGAAATTTGGAATGTTGCATCAGTGACTTTAATGTCTTTAAGACACATTTGGCAAGTTTTTCAAGGCTACTTACCAGTGCACTTGAACTTTGGCTTTCTTCCTCTCCTCATGTCTCCAAGGTATAGATATCACCTCATAAACATCTCACACCACTGCAAGGTTTCTTTCCATTCAGCAAAACACCTGGAAGACACATGTGACCTCACACCTCAACTTCTACAGGGATATTCATGCCATCAGGTTTCTGTGCAGACCAAAGCAGACATCAGGATAACACTTAATGGAGTGCACCAGATATATCATCTCAAAAGTAATCCACCTGACCGCCTTATTATCTTACCCAGCTACATTATGGTCCCTTGGCAGCAGCTGCTGACATACCAGGAGTTTTTGACCGAAATTTGATGCTAACCCATTACCTGGGTCCTTCTTATGTTCATAATGCCAACATAAGAAGGACTTAAACCTCTGTTGGAGCAATTAAAAGGAGGTAATGGAATTTATTAGAGGTCTGAAGCACCTCTGCTCTGGAGACAGGCTGAGA
>VWYI01008745.1:0-33302 GCA_013399455.1 Anthoscopus minutus | reverse complement strand
CAGGGCCAATGGTCTGAGGGAACAGGGGCGGAGCAAAGGGGAGGGCTAATGGCATGCAAATGATGTACATAAATGGGGACAGGAATGATGGAGGCTACTTAACGCCTTGCCCTGACAACGAAGGCTCTCAGGGAAGGTTTCTGCCTCGGGGGGATTGTGACAACTGAAGGCCTCTGGGCTCTCTCTGCACGAGAGAGGGGCTGCAGTATCGGCTGCCTTGTCGGCCTCCACAACTTTCCTAGTGCAAATGAGTGGTGTTTTGCAGGGAGTACTGCTGTGGGGTCAGGGAGGGCTTTTGCAGCCAGACAATCTCAGTGATCTGCTAGGAGGGCAGTCTGGACTGCCAGCTGCAGGCAGGGAAGTTGGCAGTGCCTGATGTCTTGATTGGTGGTAAAAGAGATCAGGTGAACTTACTTCAGGTCAAACTAAGCAATACATTAACATGTGTGTTGAAACATCCCCTGAGCAGTTTGGCTGGATCCCCTGCAGAGTGCTGTGTGCTGGTGAATTGCACAAAGAGTGTACCCAAATGCCAAAATCTCTTCACATCTCCTCAGAACTGACAAGTGTCAGGTTTTGAGCAGCCAAATCCCAGACTAAAGCCTGACTGGCTCAGGACCAAGACAGGTACACCTAACGGTGATAATGAGTTGGTTTGAAGCTCTCATGATAAGAGTGCACAAATGACATACAGATCAGATACGAACGTTATTGTTTTCTAACTTTATGTGGACACTTTCTGATGGACTGAAGATGTTAGTAGGATTATTTAGTTTTATTTAAATTCCAGAGTAGAATTAGAAAGGGAGAATAATTATTTTATCTCCTGAAATGCAGCATGATTGAGTCAAGCTAAATTCAAATTACTGTACAAATTAACACTCTTTTGTTTGCAAATAATAGACAATTCATGTACCAAATGCTTGAATGTGAATCAGAGGAAATGACCTGCTCACTTGCACTAGTAAATAACAATTGTTCATAACAGTTCATTGCAAGCATTCAGAAATTAAAGAATGATTACTTAATTTTGGTAAAAGACATTCCCAGATGCCTTAGTTTTTTCTCTATTATCTGTTAGAGTTATATGATAATATCATAGTAACAATCTCAGCTCCTCACAGAAACATAAATTTATAATGGATGGGAATTTGAGTGACATTTATGTATTAACAATGTTAACACTGTTAAATCTCACACTGACATAACCCCATCATCTCACTCTTTCCTGTGAAATGGTAGCAAAACAGTAACTCTGAGCACACAGATAAATCTGGCTGCTGCAGTCCTGCACTAGAACCTCCACCCAACATCACACCTCTAGTTTTTACCTGTACACTCTTAACACAGTCAGTGAACATCTCTGGGGTTTGTTTGGTGTTTTGTTTATTTTTGGAGCAAGGTTTGCTTGCTCCGGAAAATGAAGGGTTTTAAATACTATAATAAATATCCTTACTCTCTACGATTGCTGGCTCTATTATGTTTGAACTCCTTTCAGTCAAAGCCATGATAAAATACCTTTGTCTTTCTAGACCCTGTACTTTTTTGTTGATATTTGAGTATGTAGATGTTAATTCTATGGTAAAGACAAGTGGGCTGGCATGGGTTGTTACTCTATCATGCAGGAGAGTAAAGAATATAATCTACTTGTTGAGGAGGAAGAGAAGTAAGATAAGGAAGATAATAGGTGTTGATGTAATTCATCAGACCTGGAGAGATGCCTTTTAAGCTGTAAGCTTGCTTTATTGAAGTTTGTTGATGGCGATTGAGAGAGAGGACTCCTGGTGCAAGCAAGAAGTCACCTTATTGTTTCCACAGCTCAGTTTATGTAGTCTTACAGCTTTGGGTAAAATTTTCCACTACCTGAGCAATAATCACATTATTTATGTCACCTAGACAAGGCCACAGTCTTGCATGATTTCCTTTAGTGAAAGCTCAGTCCCCCTTTTCTGCTTCCGCCTTTACATTTCTGTTAGATTTTCCCAGGGCTTCTGGCCCACCAGGTGAAAGATGTCCACCTCATCCATCAACTGTGCAGCACTTGCTCTACTGCTCAGCTGTTCCCCCCAGTTTGTCAAAGCTGATTACATTTTTCTTCATGAGTATTAGAGTTTTTGGAAGTTAAATAGACTGCATTTTCACATTTTGAACTTGCCCCAACGGTAGCAGATTCCACAAAGGGAATGTAATAGGTCTCAACTCAGTGAGATGGTGCCAAGTACAGGTTGTGCAGTGGCCTTCCTGGGGATTGTGCAGCTGCTTAAACTTTAAACATGCCTTAATATCAATTTGAGCACACATAGAACTAGTATTCAAATTAGCCTGAGAGTGAATCGGTGGTAAAAACTGCTTTCCTTAGCCAGGGAGGCTATTTCAAGTCGAAATATATGCAATTTCACAAGCCTTGGCAATTATTTTTTGTGTTACTATTAAAGCTACCTAGATCTGTCTTTTGACTGAAGATGCACTTTTAAAATCCAGATTCCATACATGGTTTAAACACTTAGCATAATTGTAAAGTGGGTACTCACAGACACCTGTTACAAGGACATACTCATATCTGGGAAAGTTGGTGAGGTAGAGATAGTGTTAAGTCATGTCTAGATTCCTACAAGATAGATAAAAACTCTCTATTTGTCCTCTAGTGAAAGATCAGATAGTTGAGCAGCAGGAAATGCAAATGAAATCTGTACCTTCAGTGCAGACTTAGAAATACTTTAAATGGAAAAGGAAGTAAAATTGAAAAGAAGTAAAGTAAAAAATGAGGGAGTCTCTTTGCTGCAGTTTTTTAACCCTGCAAAACCCTGTTTTTTAACCAGTGCAAAATATCTGTCAAATAACCTACCTCAGTCAAATTACTGTCATTGTTAGATTGCTGCTCTGCAGGAGCTTATGTTCTTAGGTTTGGGTTGTTATCATTTAGAAAAAATGGTATTTCAGAAGTCCAATTTATTGCCAAGTGCTTCAGGGTCTTTTGGGAGCAGGTCTTTGTTGCACCAAAGTACTGTATGTATGTGCTTTAGGGAGAGGTGGTGTGATGTTGATAGGAAGGCAATAAAAACTCCGTGAGGGAATTAAGCCACAGAAAAATTAACCTCCCTTGGAAACAGCTAGTTGAGATAACTTCAGATTTCTCTTTAGCCCCTTGCTGTATAAACTGGTTATTCTTCAGGGACAGCTAACAATAAATTTTTTGCAGGGAAATGAAAAGATGAAGAGAGCACTGCCTGCAGCCAGATCTGCCACCATGCATCTCCAGCAAAGCAGAGCAGTGCATCAGATGAGTGTTACTGTGCCAGTGCTGCAAAGATGTCTCTGGACTTCTCACAGACCATGAAGAATTGCCAGCATTTCTGAAGTGGAAGCAATTTCTAAACATGGTGTAAAAGGGAGAGCAACAAGCCTTTGTTTATAAATCTATGTAGCATTTTGTTGAATTTCTATGTTATGTACTTGGCTTAAAGGGAGGGAATGAAGTTACATTTTAAAAAATACTTCTCTTATAAGGAAATAAAGATAAGGTATTCCATCCAGGAATGTTCAAGCTGCTTCTTGCAACTCCTGTGTAAGGATTGATTTCTGAAGGCTCTTGGGAGAATAAAGGCTATCAGCAAAGGCTGAGTTCTTCCCAAAACCCCCTTTTTCTCAGCAAAAGACAACCAGTCAGTGGCACAAATGTCTTATGGCTTTTCCTGATGCCTGATATCTCTGAATATCTGTTATTAACATGAGAGACCTAAAGGAAGTTCACTGGAATGGGTAAGAAGGGAAAGAAGAATCCAAGTGAGGATGGACACAATGGCTCCTTTGGCCACTATTTGCATATTCTCCTTTCTAGTGTATTGTAGTTTGTTCAGATTTTGCTTCCAGATGAACTGAAGGCTGATGCCACATGCTGTGGCTCAAGGCAATTGAGAAATGCATATTCTTCCAGTAGTTTCATGAGATTGACTGAACCTGATTGCAGTACAGAAAGAAAGGAGGGAGGAAATGCATCAGCTTTGAATGGCATCCTTAGAGGGAGTGTGATATCTATTTGTGTTGAAAAACCAGTTCTGTTCTGCTCATAAATCCTCAAGGGATTTTGCACTCCTGTGCTGTGGAGAAATCAGGATGCAGTAGTGCAGTGCAGGGCGAGTAGAACAGTACTGGCTTAGTCTAACACCCATCTTATGCCAATATGAGCTCTGGGCTAATTAGCAGTCCCTTTAGGGTCATGTTAGTCCTGGAATTGCAGCTTCTTTTATTGATACTGAATTTAGTTAACTCCCTTTGCTTTGTAGAGACGGGCACAGAAAAGAAACATTTTTGTGTCAGTAGCAAAAGATAAAACAATTTCATTGATCATGGGACAGATCAAATCATCTCTGCTGGAACAGGAAAAACTTGAAGTGGAAAGATGTTCTGAATAACAATCATACCTGGGAATTTTTCCTCTTTTTAAGATAAGAGGTGTGGATTTAGGAGGAAATTATTGTATTTTACCATTGAGTGCAGTCATAGTAGAATGAAATTCAACAAAAAAATCCCATAACCCTGGTTAAAGTTTAGATAATGCAAGCTGTAGTCTTTTGACAGTCTGGAGTATGTCTGTGTAGATAAAGAAACTTGTGCTTTATGAACTGAACTGGGTATGTGCCTGGAAGTACCTTTTTCTGCTACACAAGCAGGTGTGTAGGACAGGAATTGCCATTTCAGACACACTGACACAATTCACACACAATTCACAGTTCTCATAGTGATTTTTTTTTTTGCTTAGAAGTTTAATCTCTTCAGAAATTTAAAGTGAAATCAAAACCTTGTGGTGAGGTTGTGTCTTTGTTCAGGGCTTTTCCAGTAGGGCTGCCAGCACCCCTGGGTTTGCCTACCTGTATGGCTCACTTCCCCTTCTTCTTCTGAGCTCATCTCCCACAAAGGTATTTTGACAGAGGTTTCTAGCATTGGTCATTTATAACTGAGTTTTACTTTCCTGCTGCTTTTATTTCTATCACAGGCAGAAATTAGTAAGGAGAAATGCCATAGGAGCAGCAGTAGATACCTGATATGCAATACCTTAAAATAAAAACTTGCTTCCCATTATGAAGAAATTGTTTGGATTATTGCCCTTTCATGAAAAGTTATTACTTTGATATGACTTGTCTTTCTTATGCTCTTAATTAATTGCTATACAGTGGATATTTGAAATCAGTGGGCCTCAGTGCCTTGTATGGATGGAATGGAATGGATTTAAATCAAACAACAAAAAATTAAGGAAAAGAAAATGGGTTTTGGTATATTTAAGTTCTCAGAAATCTTGATGCTCCAAAAATGGTGTTTATTTCTGTTGCATTTCAGAAATCTTCAGGATTTAATTTTTGCTATAAGATTTAGGATTCAGTAGGACCCAGACCTAAAGAGAAATTTTATATTCTTTAAAATAGTGATGCATAATGAAAGCTGTCAATATTTTCAAGGCCTATTGAATCAATGCTTTAGGATCTCTGGCTTATTTTGATTTAACGATTGGTTGGCAGCTTTGGACCCAGTGTGAAGTGAACACGCTTCACCTTTGGCACAACTTCTTCATCTCACAGTGTGGTGACAGCTTCAACACAGAATGGAAACAGCCTCTCCCTTAAAGAGGGGAAGAGAGAGATGAGAAATCTCTGTCAGAGAGATGCACTACTGGCACAGTTACAGTACTGGCAGAGGGCTAAAGGAGTGGGTACCTCACATGTCATTGCTTTTTAGGTTATGTTTTTGGATAGCTGCTTAAAAAAACAGGAAGTAAAAAAAGGTGAAGGATTTCAACTTCTAACCTTAGTTAATTGAAAAATTATTATTTTTCTACCTGCAGCATTTTTACTTGCATTTAAAAGATGAAAGGTTCATGTTGTACATTCACTTGAATATATAGGATTTTGGATTTCAAAATAACTGTCCTCTTGATTTTTTATCCCTTGTTCTTGGTTATGGCCTGACTAGGCTCTGTCTTTTATGTTCTATCCTGATTCCTTCTGCTGAGAAATCCTGGTGAAGCACAGGAGTCTTGGCTTGCTCTTGTCAGTGTTGTGGTTCATAAATGATGCTAAGGAGAGCTGCAGTTCCAGGAACTGCTCTTCAGGCTGCTGTATCAGTGCTTCCAACTTGAACTGCTTTGATCTCCCTCTTCTGATTTTAATCTAATGATGACTTTCCCATAGATGTAGATGCATCTTTATATTTAAATTTTTTACATTTTTGTTTTCTTTTAATGAAAAGTGGTTACAGATGAACTAACTTGGAAAAGCAGTACTTTAGAAGGGAGAATTTCCTTTAGTTTGAATTCTAGGTTTTCTTTAGTTCCCTCCACAAACATTGTACATGTTTTCATGTACCAAGTAATTTATGTGAGTTTCTGCATATATTGTTCTTTCATTCTGCCCCACTGTTCTGGCTCTTTGTTCAAGAGAGGAAAAGGATAAACATTTGGGGTAACTTACATTATAGAAGACAATTTCTATTCTGAGTGAAATGCTTTTGTCCAATGAGTATTTTTTATTTTCCTTTTAGTACCTTGGAAGCAGCTTCTACTTGTATTCTGGTTTTGAAATGTATCCTGTAGAAGCAATAAATACCTTTTAAATTGGAATGAAAATGCTTTATCAGTGGGAGTACTGATAGTACATTTTTTTCTTGTGACTTGACCCATAGGTTCAGTGTTACTAAAGATGAATGTACAAAGATAGATCTTGACTGTATAGAGTTCAATTTCTTATCAAATTAGTTAAAAAAAAATCTGACTATTAAAGTTGTATCCTGGGCTGTACTCCGTGTTTGGTATCTGGAATGTGAGTTGTTACTCAAATCTGATTTGCAGGTGAGTGGTTTCAGTTACCTAGATAAATCAGATTGGACTGGAAATGCTTCTGTGTGACTAAAAATTTTACTGTCCATATTCTGCAGTTACCAATTTCTCCCAAATTTCTTATAATAAAAGAGTACAAAGTTTTGTAGCTGTGGGGAAGCTATGATGGTGTCGATTGGCAAGTGCTGGTAGGCAGCAAATGATTCGATTTCCACAGGGTGAATCTGGGGAACAAGGGTTATGAGGTGAACTTCCAGGAGAATCAGGAAGAACAAAATCCCCCTTAAAGATGGGGCTTATTGCTCCAGTGAATGAAGTGAATCAGCATGACTGATATCCCCTCTGCAGGAGGAGACCTCTAATTTTGCCATGTATGATCTGGGCTAACTTCCCTGCAATCTGTTGGTTAAGCCAGTTCACATTTCCCTTCAGATTCCCAGGAGTTCAGAGAATTAATTTTACACCAGCCAAAACTTTTCCTTTATTTTTTTTTTTCACTCCAGAACTTCTCTATAGAGGTTTGCAAGCTTGACTTGTTTTAAAAATTCTGAGAAAGATCTTTTATTTGACAGCAGCTGAATAAGTTCAGAAGTATAAATTCCAGAGATGATAACTTATTGTGCTTGCATTTTATTTAGCAAGATTTGTTTTTACAGCAACTGACGTGAGACCTGATGAGAAATGAGGTACCTTCATAGCCTGTGCCTCCCACCAGCTCAGATGCCAAATGCTTCACAAAAGTACAAGTTGTATTCAGTGACTATCACTGACTCACTGTCACTTTGATAGTACCACTTCATTTTGATGTTTCACTCTGGTACTTTTTTAAAAGAGGTGTCCTACAAAATGTGAGAATTGGGCACTGGGAAATTTTGGGCTCTTCATGCTCTTAGGCTGTGCTGTAAATCATTATTTAGATTGCATTTTCATTCCCTTTGACAGGCATGTTTTTATTAGCTAATTTGCTTTAATTAAGTTTGTGCTAGAGGTGTGCCTCTAGTTGAGTTATTACAGAAAGTTTCTGACAAGTTTCAGGTGTTCCTGAAGATGAAGTTAGGAAAAATCAGCTTATTAAGCAATAAGAAAACTATTTAACATAATGTAGCACACTTTTACTGTTAAGAGAAAGAAAATAGTTGACAAAGGTTTGGATGCACGTGTCTGTTGAAAATTCTCTGAAACACAGCCTTTAGGTCAAAACCAAAGGATTCTTCAAGGAAAAGTGTTGTTGTGTAATTACACAGTCTCTCATAGTGAGTGCTCCTCCATTTGTCATTATAATACCAATATTCATAGAATGAAGGGGACAATAATATATAAATAAGGAAGATGAAAAGAAGATTCATAGTTTTTATGCAGATTACCCAGTTTGCAGTTGAAAAGCTGGTCTAAGAGCCTGAAGGTATATCTTCTGCTTAGCAAAGATAAAAATTGAAAGGTTATCCATAAAATGGAATTAATGAATTCTCATATATTTCTCAATTTTTATCTTTTTATGTTAAGAACTAAAAAAGAAACAAAGAATGGAAGTGAAAGATGTAAAACCTTAAAATGGAAACAGGAGAAACAGGAAGAGCTTTCTGTCTCTCAAAATCTGATTCTGTAATCCTTTACAGTTTGTCTGAATATTGTCTGCAGCTTTCAATCACCTGGGTTTCTTGATTATTTTCACCTGGAATTTTTGAATTGGAGCACACCAAGTATTTAAACAGGACTGGGCTCTAAGGCTCTGTTCCATGTAGTTTGCATTAATCTGTTAGTAAAAAAATTACTGAATTGTCCCAGGTGTCGGCATAACAGCTGCTCACAGGCTTGTTTTATGCACTGTTACTGGGAAATACTCTAAAAATGAAAGTCTTTCCTGAGCACTACCTAGTTACCATGATAAATTTCCATTTCCAGCACTGTTTGTAGCTTTGGAAGTACAGCAGTGATTTACATCATCCAGAGTGCTGCAGATCAGTGTCAAAAATGCTGATTGATAGGGAAGTGGGTGCCTTGTCCAAAAAAGCAGCTGCTGACAGTTCCTGTTTCTTTAATTATGCACAATGAGTTAGGTAGGTTAGCCAGCATGCTCCAGGGATTTAGGTATTTAAGCAAAGATGTAAATTAAGTGTGGAAGCTTCTTCTGAGGTATTTAGAGTTCATACTTCAAATCCTATTTATTTCAAGTAGCCTGATATAAAAACATAAATACAATAAATCTTTATGACTGCTTTTGTCTATTTTGGAACCCTCCTATAAGAAACTGGTTTTTTGGATTCATGATGTTTATTTATTGTGATGTTGAGAAGGATTTTTTTTCAGTGCCTAAACCTATTCCTTTTGAAAACAGACCCTGCATAAGCCAGGACTTTCTGCCTTGTCTTTGTAACTTCAGTGGCACTTTGGACTGGTTTATGAGAAGCACATGTTGATGAATTATATAAATAACCTTCCCCACTGAGCATGTGTAGAGGTTCAAATTCATTAGAAAAAGTTGATTTAAGTGGAAGGTGAGAAGATTCACTGTGATGTATTCTCAGGATGAATGTGGGGTTTTTTACCACAAAATTTATTATTTCTGCTTCAGGTAATGTTTTTTATTTGTGTTTAGTGTCAAAGAACATAGTGGAACTTAGGTCTCTGTTGGCTGACTTTAGCTTAAAAATGAGTTACTCTTCACTGGTGATTATGCCACAGAAATAATGTATTTTTAATAATACCTTCAACTATTGGATGTCCTATAGTTTGTAGTACCTCATAAATAGTAAAGAAATAGTGAAAACCTTTTTTAAATTCTTCATGATTGTTTTAATTTATGCTCAAACACCTTTATTTCAGTTAGAGTACCTGTGTACAATAATTTGTGTAGACTATGAGGTTTCTGTTGACTCTGAGGGTTGAGCTAATATTGTTGTATTGCAAGCTTTAATTCTGCTCCCTACCTCAAAGGGAAGCACAATACTCCCATGTTGGCTGGGTGACCTCCAGCAAATAAAAGAACAGAATCAGGTGCTAAAATGTAAGTTTATGTAACATGCTTGCAGAATCTGAAATAACAAAGCCTAACAGCCAGTGTCTGCTGCATTATCCATGAACAAAACTAGATGATACTGGGCTAAATTACTCTGCACATACACTTAAAAGGCTTTACTTGACAAGAGCATGCTGGAGGAGGGAAGCAGTAATCTTTTTTTGTAATGACCCTGTCAGTATGGACGCTGGAATTGCTGTGCTGGCTTTCCATCAGGGGTACCTAAGAAAGTGTAAGGGCACATAAATACAGAGTCAAATTCTTCTGTCAGACAAAAGCCCAGTGTGTCAGGGGAGCTGAGGCCAAAGCTGGTGCTGCCACTGGAATGGGGTTTGCATATTGATTTCACTTTGGGACTGCCAGTGACTGTGAAGTAACTGCAAAAGCAAAGCCTGATACTGGTTTTTTCATATGAACCCTCCGTGGCTGCTGCAAAAGATTGAATTCTTTTGCTGCTTGCAAAAGAATTCTTATGTTGTGTGGGCTTTAACTAGTTATTTTACTGAAAAACAGTTTCCTTTAACAAAGGAGCAGCTTGTTTTCTTAAACCCGTGATACCCTTGAAACTCAGTGGGCTCAGAATCCACAGTAGTCCATGTGAACAGCCTTATGAGTGAATTAAATTGCTTGGCCTAGTGGTGTAAAACTATCATCAAATCATGTGTGGTGGGATTTAGCTGAAGACAAAAATCGTAAGTATTTTCTCTTTGAAGAGGGACAAAGTCTTTAAAGTGAAACAAATTCTCTTGGGGCTTAGACCTTGGTTTCTCTGGGACTGGTTATTTGCTATGTTGCAGTGATATGCTGTTCACTCTTCTAGACTTTTTGCATAATGCCACTTGGAAATGAGAGGGTATTTTAAAAAGTGATGCAGACATGGAGAAATAGAACTCTCGTATGTGACACTTGGAAGTTCTGCTTTTGCAATACGCTAATGGTGACAAAAATAAAGCCAGGACTTTGATGTCATTGATTCTTTAAATCAAGCTTCTTTGTCATGTGAGAAATGAACCAAATGATTTGTTAATAGATTCTAGGTCTCCTTTGTTATGTAGGAAATGTGCTTGACTCATGTTTTACCTATCTGGGATGGCCTCTATATGCTGCCTTACTTTTGTCCTAGTCCTTTTAAGATAAGAGGGCAACAGCTTTTAGCAGATTCTATTATTTTTATGTCTGAATGTTGTGGAGATATATGAAAAAATGTGAAACCATGGGGCCAGATTGTATGATCATACCAGTAAGAGAGGTATTTATGCTTAATCAATGTAACTTTCATTGGAAAAAGGATGTGGCAGCTGCAAGTATCTGCTAATTATATCTAGCCCCCAGTAGATGGAAATATTGCTACAATGTTAGTGATTTCAGTACCATGAAGTTTCTGTTTCAGGGACCTCATGATTCTTTCCTTCTGCCTTTAACTTGTTGACTACCATAAATCATCTAAGCTGGTACCATAAATATTATTGCAGAACACAAATCTGATGCCTTTTTTGTCTCTCATTCATGTTTACTGAAGTTATACACATACTGGTTAGCATGAAAATAGGCATTTCTAATTATGTTCAGAATAGAACTAATCTATCTGTAACTGTGCTGATCATCTAGTAATGACAAACTGATACAAAAGGAAAGAGTTAAAACTTCTTTTAGTTTCTAGTTTTGATTTGTATCAGTTGTATAGTTGCTTGATCAGCCTCAGTTGTATAACAACTTATTTGATGGGAGGGGGAGACAGCAGTAGAAATTAGGGGTCATCAAATATTTCAGTTTGTATTATGCACTGTTAAATGTTAAACTAAAAATGTTGCTGTTAAGAAGAAATGGAAGTTTCTTAGAATTATTTGACTGTGGTGACTCTGACTAAAGAAAGCTAAATAAAGGATATACTATGTGTATGTCTGAATATAAGTATTGAAACACACATAGAAGTAGAATAAAAAAATAGAGAAAAGGTGGATAGGTATGAAGAAATAAAAGAGAAAAACTGATTCAAAGAAACACACAAAGAAATACTCTGCCTGGTATATGCCAGTATACTTATATACATACTAGTAAATAAAAATGGAAACTGGGATAATATAGGGCAGTTGTAAAAACCAGGACTGGATGTTATCTTTGGCTATTCAACTTGCACTTATTCCTGAGAAAGCTTTGTCTAAACTGTTTCTGAAAATATCCAGTGCTAGTCTATGGGTTCCTTCTCTGTCTTCTCCAGAGCTGTCCTGACCATTAGATAATGATGGTAATTATCTTGGTTCATAGGCTGAATCCTTCCTGTTTAACTTCAGCCTGTCTTGCACCATCCTAACTCCAGCTAACAGAGAGAAGGACGTGCTCCCACCTTGACTGTAGCTGCTCTGACATTGAGGTCCACTCTTAAGTCAGTACCATGTGTTTTAGTGGCAAAATAGTAACTAAAAGGTCGACCATTGATGTTCTTTTCATGCTTGCCTACTGCCACATGTATAGGTTGAAAAGGTATAGGGAGAATAAAATTTTAATTCTGCTGATGTAAAATAAATCTGACAGGAGCCCAGTAGTTTTGAATGTATTTTGGATACCAGCTCAGGAAGGGGGAAAAACCTTTCATTGAAAGATCTCTCTCAAATGCCCAGTTTAAGATTATGAATTCTTCTGGTTTGTTTCACCCTTCCTGCTTAAAGTTCTGTTCCTTCAGATTGGGAATGAAGGTGCTTTTATGCTACATATGCTGAGCTTTCCTAAGCATAACAAGAAATACATTTGCAGTAAGCTGTTTGTAGACCATGGGGGCAGATAAGAGGAGAGGCCGGGGGAGCTCTGGAAGAGATTAATTTGCTGATGAAATATTCCATGAACAAAATAAAGGGTAAATCTGAATAAATTATTAGCAGCAATGGCTTGGTTTCCAGCTGCACTGTTAATGGCATAGTAGGTTTCAATATCATTTATGAATTAATTTAGGAAGACCTACAGTATTTAAAAAGCTGATGAGAAGGTCACCAGTGTAAAACTGCTTTGAAAAACCCAGCATGAGTTTTTTCACAGAGAACATCAGATTCCAACATACTTTTCAAATGCTGTGGTTTTGAAAACACTTCTCTCATGTTAAATTGTTAATAATTTTGCTAAAACTTTATGTGGTTTGACCAGAAAAGTATGCTAATACTAATGAATATTTTAAAGTATGAAAATGCTTTCTATTCCAGTTTTTAAGCCAAAAGAAAAGGGTAGTGTAATATTGCCAAATGTCTGTACATTAAAATGTTATTTTTGAAATTTTGAAATTATTTGAATAGATGCATTAAATTCACCCACCAAAGCCTTCTATGCATTTGTACATTAATCTCTGCTTTCAGCACTGCTCAAGTTTCTTTCCTCTGCCAGGGAGATCAGTGTTTGTGAATTCCAAACAAAGTAAACTTTAGGGTCTGCTTCTCAAGCCATTGTTGTGGGCTACTCCATTTCCTGATGGTTTAACAGTAAAACAGAGATGTAGCTCCTTCAGACAAAAAAGGTGAATTTTCCTCTAAGGTGTGCCTGGCCTTCAGACTTAGAGCCCAAGCTCTGGTACTGTCTTTTATTGTTCAGTTCTATGGATGCACTTGGGCTTCTATAGCTTTGTAGATGCTTTGCCACAAAATGAGTATCTTAATTCCTCCAGAAAATGAAAAAGCTTGATCTGCCTTGAGCCAGGGGTACTCAGGCTCATTTTAGCTGCTGCCTTTTTTTCTTGTTTCTTTTTCCCTGATGCATTTTCATTGTATGCAATCAGACCATGTGTCTTATTTTTGGGAATAAGGGGTGGTATCAGGCATAAGTGCCTGCAATTTCTTACAATGTTATCAGTTCTTGGATTGTTGAAGGAGACAGGAGTAAGAGGACTTTTGTTATTTATCTTGTCAGTTCTATGTAGATTTGTTTTACACTTTTCAGTAAAGTTTACTTAGAGGTATTTGTAGCATCTAGGAAAAAAGTAAAGTCTTTGCATACAATACTGTGTGCAAAGGAGGTTTTGTCAAGGACTTTATTTTATTATGCTGCATCCTGTCAAAATCAAAGCTTCCCCAGGAAGAACGAAAAAAAAAACCTGCTGGTTGTGTCTCTAGGCCACAGTTATTTGAGACAACTAAAATAGCAAGTGATTGGACAAAATAGTGGTGCAAACTCAGGAGAAAAACATATGAATAGCTTAATAAAAATTCGAAAATTATGCATGCTTCCTCTGCTGGCTTTATGTTTTATCAAGAGGCACCTTAAGCAAGGTGAAATTTGTCCTTTCTTGTGGACTACAACCAAGGAAAACTAGTTATCAGGAAAAGTTTTCTCCCGTGGATTCACAATCAGTCTATAGGTCAGAATAAATGATAATGGAAAAGTGTGGTTATTAAGTCTAATGCATGGTTTCTAGAGAATAAATCTGAGAGGTCATTTAATATGGCATTATCATACAGAAGCTTTCAAGCCTGCACATTGTGATTTGGTTAATAAAATATGCTGAATATTTAACAAATTTGCATCATGTACACTTCCCTTATCGCTGTTGAATCATTAAACTAAAAAATGTAACTCCCAAGAAACTTTAAAATGAGGATAGAAGTAAAACTCTTCCTTCCACAAAGCCAATTTATTTCTCTGAAAAAACAAAACAACAAATAAGAACACAAGAAATCCTCCAAGCCTAATTAAATAACTTTGCAGGCAGCTGCTGGAGCATTTTTCCTGCAGGGCTGGGGACCAGGGAGAGCAGAGCGGAGCCGAGGGCTCTGTCCCGGCTCAGCCACAGGGAATTCCTGGCCTTTGTTTCCAGTGCCCCTCCTGAACCTGCGGAGCTGAAGTCACAAAGGGCCAGCAGAGGCTGTTTAGAAAGTTCATCCCCTGCAGGATCAACTGGCCAATGTCATGGAAGAGATGGGTTTTGTGGGTGGGGTAAAGAAGGGTGATGTGAGCAAGGAAAAGTCTTAGCCAACCTCTGCACTTCAAGACTGGCCATGGCATGCCTTTATTGTTGTTTAGTTGGTTTGTTTTGTTTTTCTTAAAAAGGTTTGTAAACCTTTTTCTCAAATGTTTGGACTTTGTTGATTTTTTTTTTTGCTTTTTTTTTTTCAAGAAACATGAGATGAGCTTCTACAAGCTTCATAAGCAAGCCATTGAATTCCTTTCTAGTGTTATTGTTAGGGACTTCATTTTAAACCTCCTTGCTGCATAAATAAATGCATTGCATCTGACCATGAAAATCAGTTCATCACACCATTTACAGAATTTTCGAACAGGGTATTCTTCTTTCTTTGTGTCTTTCCTTGCAGGTATTCCTTATCTAATGATTCTTCCTGTTCCCCTGTGGGCAGTTTCCTACACGTTTTTGGAAGGGTCCTGCCCTTTGAAGGGAATATCTTGAATTGAAATTGGATTTCAAAGAGATTGAAGCCTTTTATTACATTTTAGACATATGCTCTTGAATTCCTTTGAAAATTTGATTCCAGTGGCACACAGAATCCAAAGCATCTCCTCTGCCATGCTGCCTGGTGTAAGTTATTTTGATGGGCTTCAGTATGTAGGTGGAGTGGAAAAGAATTTGTCTGCTGTGATTTACTGACACAATTTTGTGCTTTATTTTTTTTTTTAAATTTACAGATTAATATTTAGCTATCTATATATAAAAACCATTTGTTGTCTTGTTTCCTTCCCGCCTTTGACAAACAGTGAATGTGTCACAATTCCCTCTGATTTTATAGAGGTGTTGAAAGAAGAAAAAGCATTTTTCTTTGCTGAATGGAGAAAGTTTTAGAACATTTAAAAAAATTGTTTCAAATAGAAAAGTTTGTTAAAGAAAAAATTATATTTAACCCATAGTTTTTCTTTTAGCAAAGGATTAAATAAGAAACAACCTGAGGAGGCAGCATTAATTTAAAATTAAGATACTTTGCTTAAATTTAGAAAAATTAGAGGTTTTATTCTTGAGCTTTTCTAAGAGCTGTGGTGTGATTTGAGGGGTGAGTTTTTATGCCTCTCTTTTCTCACTGTGAAAGCGGCCATATTCCTGCAAACTGTTTTTATGGAATAATTTCAGCTTCTTTTGGAATGAACTTTTGATTTGAAGTATATTCTTAGAGTAGCTCTTTTTATGGAAACTTATTCACAAAGAACAAAAATAAGCTAAAGAACATAACATTGGCTGGGTTCTCCTGGATTGTGGCATACAACCCAATTTTTTTTTGTTATTTGTCAAAAAATTTTTTCAGTGCACTGAAGTATGTAAAAGCAAGGATTGATGTATTCCTGGGGAATTCCAGCTGGTTGGAAGTGGAACTGTGCATCTCTTTTGTTTTAATGATTGTGAGAAAGTGAACCTAGGTGAATGTTGTCTTTTGAGCTGTAAAGGGAGGCCTCAGACTTGGCCAAAAGTTTTGAAGCTGAAGAATCTCCATAGGTACAGGGAGGGCAGTCAGAGCTGTGCTATCCTGCCAGCTGAAACATTTCCATAGCCTTGTCTGCCACAGTCTGTGTTGGAACAATGGAAGTAATGTTAAGGTGTTATGTATAGAGTGCAGACTTCTTGCTGTAGGCCATGTTAGATGAGAGTTCACTCATGGTTCAGTTCTTGATCTAGTTCTTTTTGATGTCAATGTTTAATTTTGTCAAGGGAATATGAGAATATGCCACTGCCAAATCCAGGGATGCTGTAGATATTTCACTTGATCTCTAGCATCTTATTGTAAATGCAAATCCTTGGCAGACATGACTGGCATTGAATGTTTAATACATCTTATTTGTATTTTGGGATGCTGTAGTGATAAGAAAATGGCGAAGTAGAAACTTGA
The DNA here is from genome assembly GCA_013399455.1 of Anthoscopus minutus. Lineage (NCBI taxonomy): Eukaryota > Metazoa > Chordata > Aves > Passeriformes > Paridae > Anthoscopus > Anthoscopus minutus. Next base: position 16,657 of record VWYI01008745.1, on the reverse strand, counting down.
TTTGGACATATAGTGTGTCCTGCCTTTAAATGGAGTGGTGCTAGATCTCTGGAACTTTAGTTAACTATCCCCATCAGTGTATTGCCAGCTGGGGCAAAACTTCCCTGAGTGTCAGTGCTTCACATTGTGTGAAACAAAATATGGTGTTCAGTGTATATTTTTGCTGGGGACCCAGTCTAATACAGATTTTGCTGGTAGTAGCATTGCTACTAACTTTTCCTACCTTTTCCCTCCACTTCATCTTCTTAAGAGCATTTTGGAACTTGAACTATTTGGAGCATAGTTTGGCTTCTCAGGTGGACTTCAGAAGACCACAGAAGTTCCAGTGATTGTGTTAAGACAGGGACACATAGCCAGGCTATTACCTACCTCATTACACTTAGGGATTGAGGATAGCTGATGGCAGGGCTGAGCGAGGATCACGAAAGGGAATGGTGGTGGGGGATGAGGAGGAGGCAAAGGGAGCTTTGAGGTCCATCCCTGTCCCTGTGCCCCCTGTGCTTCCACAGACCTGCCTCTGCTCCAGGTGTTCAGGGCAGGGTGGGACAGCCTGGCCTCACTGCTGACCTGCTGCCATCCACAGCTGGGCTTTCTAAGTTTTACTGTCAGCAATTTCGTGGCACTTCTGATTACTGGTGCCTTTAATATTTAAAAAAAATATTTAAAGCTACAGTAAATATCTATCTACATGATGTATTTCCAATAGGTGACGTGACATCCCTAAATAATTGGATTTTTGGTAGATGTTATAGTTTTCTGATAGAAACCGTGTTTTGAATAAAAATCATGGCTGCCCTGGACCAAATTTTCTAAAATGGCCATAATGAATATATGTATATGTAGGGGTGTGTGTATAAATATTTATATATATAAGCTGGGTTCAATGTGTATTTTTAGATGTACTTTACATAAAGTTATTGAACAAGATGACAGTTGTATGGAATTCAGCTAGGTTAAGTGCACTTCTGAGAATCTAACAAATCTTTGTTGTCATAAAATTAAGATACATGAGAAGATACAACTTTCTAACAAGTCAAAAAAGTGCAGAACTAAATTAAGATTAAAGGAGTTCTTGGATTTCAGAGTTTGAAAGTTGTTAGAAGAGTTATTTATTAGTTGTCTGAGATACAAATAGAAACCATTAGAGCAAATGAGCTCTTAGATAAAAGAAGGCAAATTGTTGTTGTTGGGTATAGACAGAGGAGAAACATAACATACAACTGGGATCCTTTTTTTCTGTAAAGTTTTATTGGATGTGCTAGAAAGAAAGGGGTTGTTTGCCTTAGAAACCCTGAGAACAAGGCCACAAGTTTTAATTAACAAATCCAAATCAGTTAAGTTCTTGCTGTTATAAATACTAAATATTGACCTCTGAAGTTCTAGAAAATTAACTAGAATTTTTTTAAGGTTTGGTTTTTTAAGGAGAATATTCTGGGCATCTCAGTAAACTGTCCACACCAAGTCTGAGATTAGAGCAAGTTCATTCCAAGAAGTGAGGAGTGTACAACTGGAGGGATCATATGTCATTAAATAAATAGTTCATGTTTGCAGGTAATTGTGTAGTACATAACTAGCTCAGAATTCAGGTAGTTTTTGTGCCTATGCCTCATAACCAGGAGTGTTTTCATTGTGTCTTATTAAAAACCTAAGTGGAATGAATGAGTAAAGTCTACTAAACCACCTCCCTAAGCCCCAAAATATGAATGTAATAAGTTCCTGTGAGAGAAAGAGATTTAAGTGAAGCCATTCAATAATTCGTTTTGGTTTTTTTCTTCTACTCTGAAATAGTTTGAGGTATGTTTGATTTGCTTTAAAATGATTAAAAGGGATTAATATGAACATTTCAATTAACTATTTGCTTTATTGACATCTGTCAGTCCTCATATCTGAGGTAAAGCTGAGTAAGCTTTGTTTTAAGGCCAAATCTGGAAAAAAAATCACTTTGACTTGTGGTGACCCAAGTTTTGCCACTTTCAGGCTTCTTCTGTTGTCAGCTTTTGCACAGGTAGGAGCTGATGTGCAACGTGAATTGATTGTCACCACTTTACACTGACTCTCCTTGTGTGTCCTGTTGGAGCTCACTTTTACAAGGTAGTTTTTTGTTTCAGAGGAGTTATAGCAGTGTAATGTTAATTTAAACCATTGCTTATTTTTATGGTAACTCTTTTCATATGGGCAAATGATGGGAAGCATTGTAAATTGAGGCTTGTTTTTATTTAGATAATAAAATTTGAATGTGTTGAAGTACTCTGCAGTATTTTAGCACCTTGCTCTTGCCCACAAAGATTTTTAAAAATTAGTCTTCGCAGTTGGACTTAAGAAGTTTAATAGTAATTCCTAGTGTTTCTTCCAAGTCCCTGTGCTTGTTGTAATGAGCTCCAGTCTGGCACATTCAGTTTGATCCAAGTCTGGGCAGCCTCGTTAAGGGATGCTGTGCTATCCACACAGAGCTGCACAGGCTTGGGAGGCAGCTTTGCATGAATCTGCCTAGCATGCTGCAAGCATATGGAGATCTGCCTCAGCAAAATAGGTTTTCATCATATTACCATCATTTATTCAAGGGACAAATAATGACCTTCATTTGTCATGCAGCATAATGAGAGAGAAAGCAGACTTCTATTTAAACATTTATTGAAAATTATGTAGGTGATTTTATTTCCGCTATCACACCATACTCTTTGCTTCAGAAGCTTTTTCCTTTTGTTATTTGGGTTTTATTCTGTTTCTGTTTTCCAGTTCTGCTTATATTTCCTTAAACTTAAAGCTACAATAATAACAGTTCCCCTCAATAGTAAAAGGTTACTGGGAGCTGATTGGATCCATCTGTTGGAGAAGGGGAAGAGAATCTTTAGTGAATAGGCTTGACAAGCTGGTAATGAGGGCTTTAAAAGATGCCTGTGAAAAGTGATGCCTTGGGCTTTTGGGTTTTCTATTCTGCATTGGTGTGTGGTTTTTGTTCAGGGTTACTAAGATCCTTTCACAAGGTGATGAAGACACAAGAATCCTACTCCAATTGGGACTCAAGGACATTTTTGCCAAATTTCAGGCTCGTAGTAAAACAACGTGGAAGGAAGAGGGCAGGCAAGTGAGACTCCTGTATGCAAATGGACCCAAACATATAAAAAGAGTGAGATCTCGGGACTGGCCCCTCCCTTTTGCCTCCATCTTTGGAGCAATCCATCCAGAGCCTGGTTTGTAGCACTGGTGCTGTCTGGGAGTGACCTCTCAATAAATATCCTTTATTCCCCTAACTCCTTCTAGCCTCTGGTCCAGCTCTTCCAGGCATCAAAAGGAATCTCAGTCCATCCCACTCCTACCAGTTTGAATCCAGTGCCAGCAAGAAATGCCCCGAGGAAGAGGAGAATGCAACTCCCATTTTGAAGAAGGGAGGAAAAGGAAGACTTGAGGAACACAGTCAGTCGCACCTCTGTGCCTGGCAAAATGATGGAGCAGATCCTCCTGGAAGCTGAGAAGACACAAAGAAAATGAGGAGTTAATTAGTGACAGACAATGTGGCTTCACAAAGGCCAAATTGTGCCTGACAAACTTGGTGGCCTTTTATGATGAGGTTACAGCATTGGTGCATGATGGAAGAGTAACTCACCCTGGCAGCTGGCACGGTCCTGCTCAGCAGGCAAACTGCAGCCACGTGGGCTGGATGGATGGAGGGGTCTGGGATGGCCTCAGAGCCCCTGGCACTGCCTAAAGGTGCTCCAAGAGAGCTGGAGAGGAACTTCTGGCAAGGGCATGGAGGGATAGCACAGGAGGGAATGGCTTTAAACTGGAAAAATGCAGGTTTAGATTAGATATTAGGAAAAAAGTCTTCCCTGTGAGAGTAGTGAGGCAGTTGAACAGTCTGGCAGAAAGGTTCTGGCTTTCCCATCCCTGGAAGTATTCAAGGCCACGTTGGATGGGGCTTTGAGTCACCTGGTCTAGTGGAAGGTGTCACCCCTCTTTGGAAGGAGAATGGAACTAGGTGATCTTTAAGATCCCATCCAACTCAAACTGTTCTGTGATTTTCTATTTCCAGACTGAAATGTCTTTGAATTAACAGATACTAAAATAGTCATTAAAATAGATAAAAAAGGACTTTCATTTTCTTGCAGCAATCACACAAATATTAATTATTACACTTCTTTCTATTTTGTAGACCAAGGAGCACTTTGCTAAGGGAGTGTCTTGTGTCTTGAAGGGAGAAATATTTTTTTAAAAATAAAGTATATCAGTTTTAGGCACAGATGATATGGATATTTATGATAATGATGGTTGAGTCTTGGGGTATGTGTACTGTGGTTGTCATTGGCAACTTAACACTAGGTTCTGTGGTTAATTGCAGCTGGTACTGTGTCTGACTGGTAAAAGCAATATCATGGTTCTGTAGTTAGAAGAAGTGACTAATAGCACGGTTTTTAATGCCTCCCACTGCAAAACAGTGTGTCATTACAGCACTTTCTAAATATATCTCATCATGCATTTATCTTTTCCTGTGCTGATTGACTCCTATTCTCCTGAGACATATTTAAATGTCATTTCATCTTTCAGTGGCAGAAATGTTGATAGTTTATCCTAGAAAGAAAATGACATTGAACAATATTTTGAAAAGAAAAGGTAGAAGAATTTCAAGTCAGTTTTGCTTCTGTGTTGGCAAATGCTAGCTCTAGTATTATCTGTAATTTTTAGTGAAAGCAAATGACATTGATTTGAGGGGATATTTGGATAATATTGGCAGATTGTCCTGTAAATTTGTTTTCAATTGTCAAGATAACGCATTATTGCACTCCAAACGGTTGCTTTGCCATTTTTTCTTTACTGTAGCTGCAGAAAATATTAAATATGTTTGGAAAGGAAAAAGCTGAGCACACCATTCTGCCTTAATGACAGATACATTCAATGACAGATGGCTATGCATGTTGAGTGTTGTTTTAAGCTATAATTGGATGCTTATGTAAGTATGCTTAGTCAAATATGTGTAATTAAGCTATCTTGTTAGGCAGGCTAACTTACAGGGCAGGCCAGGTCTCAAAGATGTCAAAAGTAATGGTTTTACTGGATTTGTTTTGTTGAAACACTTACCTAAACAAAATCCAAATAGAAGCATCTGCTGTTTTCAGCTACTGCCGTTTACTGCGAGGCCTTCAAAATCAGATTAAGATGAAAATTTAAATGACATAAAATGCTATGGGAGGTTTTGTCTACTCTATTTTTACACCTTAAACCATGGCACGTGTCTGAGACAGGGAATGAGAGTCGCAAGTAGCATTTATTAACACAGCTGGTAGCTTCCTTATTGCAATGAGGTGTAATAGAAGTGCAGAAATTTCTAGTGGGAGACAAGAAGTTGGTGGATAGTAAGTAGAGCCTTGAAAATTGATATGATTATCTGAAATCCATTCTTAGAGAGGAACATCCTGAATTCACTGTGAATGTTAGAAAAACTACATAGTCAATGACCACAAGGTGTTCCTGCTTCTTGGTGACCAATAACCCCAAGCTGCAGAAACACCAATGAGCTGTGCTCATCTGCTCCTGCTGTGATATGTAAGGAATGTTTTCCCCATGAGATAAAATGCTTTTCATGTCCAGAGCTGACAAGAGTACTGGGACATTTTTTTGTTTGGTCACCTATGAGGTGGCCTGACATAACTATTTACCATCAGGACTTTTTTCTCTTAAATATTCTGTTCATTTTACCACTGCTCCTATGCTTGTTGAGAAAACCTTAATTCTCCTCTCATATTATGAAAATAGAGAATAGCAGGAGTTTTGGAAGAGCTCCTCATGTTCAAACCAAGTTTAATTAGTTGCTATATTAACATGAAACTTGGCTTAGGTCTTTGGATTAATCCAAAGTGCTGAACTTGTCAAAACCACGACAAATGTGTTCCTACTTATATTTCTATTACAATCACTTCAAAATGCGATCATTAGTGATTAACATATTCTTTATGGACTTGCCTAGAAAACAACATTTACACACATAGGCCAAGGTGTTTTCCATATACAGTTAAGATTAAACATCTCTTTTCCATCAGTGTGACATTAGGAGAAGTATAAAACAAGACCTATATTTCAGGTTTAAACTAGGAGGATTATTGTTTTGAATGCTTGCATATTTTCTATGCACAAATCATACCACCTTTAAACAGAAGCCATCTCCTGGCAGAATGTTTGCAATAGTACCAATATTTGATATTCTCTTCACACACTTTCCATCAGCAAGATGGCTTTGCAGGAGGAATGATTTTCCACTCTTTTTCTTCTGACTGTGATCTCTAAAAGAACATTTGCTGGTGCTCTGCCCATGGGTGGATTCTCTACTCTAGGTACCAACAAAATCTTTGCTTTTGGCTCTGTATCTACTCCCCAGAGAAATAAAGGATTACATGTAGCTCCTATGTTTTTGTTGCCTTGGAAGGTTTGGCTGTCTGCTTAGAACTGTGTGGCCTGAAATTTCTGTGTTGTTTTCCCCAGGAATTGCACAAGGATGATACTGTGTTTCTGAATTATTTCTGAGAGGGAGATGCTTCCTAATTAAGTGCTTTAAGCTCAGGCTTTCCAAGTATCTTGCTGCATCTAGTCTGGAGTCTTAAGCAGTCACAAGGTGATTTCAAGTTGCTGGGCAACCAGGAAATGCAGTAAATTTGGAAAATATCGGTATTTTCCCCCATAACGATTCCCATGTCTATATAAATTCTGACATATGGATTACTCTTGTTTTCTATGCATCATCAGTAAGTTTAAAATGTCATGGCTTTTTTTAAAAGCTGAAAAGACAACATATGACATATGTACCATTTTAATTGTTGTCATATTTAGATTACAGAACAGAATTGGTTAGAAAATAATTTGGAGCTTTAACCCACGATCTCAGTAATTTCAGGTACCTTACCTTCCTTCCTTATCTATCAGTTTTGAAGGAATATTGTTTGGTACAAATGCTAAGCTGTAAGTAGAATTTTGTGTCTCTATTTATAAGGTGAATTTTTCATGTTAACTCTGTGGCTAGGTGTAAGGAAAAATGAAGCCCTGAAGTGTTGCTTACAATTGGGTATTGACACTTGGTAATAGAAATTATTCCATACAGATAATTCCTTCATTTAGAAGTTTATCTGTGTATTTTAAGTAAGAAGACCAAGAACCAATATTTTCCTGTTACTTACACAATATCCTGAGTTGTAAGGGACCCACCTGGATCGTGGAAGCTCAACTCCTGGCCCTCTAAGGACCACTCCTACAATCTCACCATGTGGCTGAGAGCATGGTCCAAACACTCCTTGCACTGTCAGGGTTGGGACTGTCACCACTACCCAGGGGCCTGGACTCTGTTCCAATGTCCAAGCACCCTCTGTGTGAAGAACTTATTCCTGATTTCCAACCTAAGCATCTCCTGCCTCAGCTTCATCCCATTCCCTTGAGTCCTGTCACTGGTCATGAGAGTGAAGAGATCTGTGCCTGCTCCTCTGGAGGCTTCTCCTCCAGAACCTGCACTGTCCTTGCAGCCTCCTTTGGATTCTCTCTAACAGCTTTCTACCTTTTCATACAACCCCAAAGTCCTCAGCTCCTCAGCACAGGCACACCCCACATGCTGCAGGGCAGAGGAGTCCTTGGGAGAACCAACAGCACCTCCCAGTCTGGTGTCATCAGCAACCTTGCTAATTGTGCACTCAGTTATCAATTCACTCGTTTGCCAAGCCAGATCGTTGATAAATGTGTGAAAGCAAAGTTTGGGGTCAGTTTGATCTGCCTGGGGAGCACAGATGTCCTCTGTGAGCACACGGGTTGTTGCTGAGAACTTTGTTTTTAAATTTACACTTAGTACCAGAGGAGATCTGAAGGAAACTCTTAGCTTCGCTAAGGTGTAAGGCACTGGAAAAGATTTTTAGTCTTTGCTTTCTCCACTGGTTTGAACAATAATATCTTTTGTTGAAGGAAATTCAGATGTTTTATTTTTGGTATTAGTTTCATCAATTACATATGTTCTTGGAACTTTCCATCCTTGGGAAAAGAGTACTGAAAGAAAAGAAATGCTACTTCTTTTCTGCTCCTACTTTCCTAGACAGAAGAGGAAAACAGCATTTTTGGAAGTGCTTTCCTTGCATCTTCAGACAACCTTTTGTTCTGCTGTTGTCTATAGTTTTCAAACAGTTAGAAATATCTGTGTTAGTTTTGACATGGACAAAGATCCTTTATTTTTTTCTTACTTTCAGTAAATAAAAAGAAAACCTCATATTTTTGATGTTGCTATCTGGTTGCTATTAATGTGAGGGAAAGAAATGTCCTGTCTGTACTTCCTAGCACAATTAATCTCAATTTAAAAAGAAAACCAGTATCACTTATCCTGAAAAAAACCTGAAACCACCATGCCCCAGAACAAATAGACATCCTAAATAAAGGAGATGCTTCTTTGGGTGTTATGCTAAATTAGCTTGGGCAGTGAGGAGGCATTAAAGATTGAGTTCATTCTTCTGGGATTTAGGATTGTTTTGATGATTGTTTAAAAACAAACCACATAATTAACAAAGCCCCCTAAGAAACCAAATAATAACCAGTAAAAACCCACCTCAAAGACTACTAGAAACTTCTTTTAATATTTAAACATTTACTGGGATCTAAGTAAATGGTAGGCATAACTTGGTTTAGATTAATAAATACCTTTGCTGTCACAGTCCTTATTTTCAGTCTTTTAATGTATGTGCTGTGCAGCAGCTTGTGGAATTTTAAGTTACAGCAGAAGTATTATCTACATAGCCCAGAGAGGAATTTGTATTGATAAAAAAGCATGGAATTTTGAAAAATTTGGATTTGGTCTTTAACAAATTTCCCACTGTTTTTTATCTTTCTACATGGTTATGGAAGTTGCACCTGGGTTGATGCAGTTCTTGTCATTCCTTTATTCTTAATATATGCTCTTAAAAAAGGAATTAATCCATTTCTTCTCAAAGTCATTGTGGGGATGCAGTCATTTCTCACATCAAAGCCTACCTTTAGATATGTTTGGAAATGTAGGCAACATCTTTTAATCTTTTTCTCTTTGTGAATAATTTCTGCTAGTTTGAAAGCCTGAATTCTGCTATGATAGCTTTGCACTCTTCTCTCTCTTCAATTGCTTATTGCTCTGTCTTCATATCCATGCTGTTGGTCTTAAGCATACCTGCACAAGCAAAATTATCTCTAAATATTATTGCCACTCCAGTCCAATAGTATAAAACACTTTTTTTTCCTCTCAAAATATAAATTTGTGCTTTATAAAATACATAAAAAATTTAGCCTATTTAGTCCAAACATTGTGTTAGGATTTCTACTCATCTGGCTGGGGAAGTAGGTGTGACTTTAGAAATAAGAACATATGAGTATATATTTCTCTTTTTATAAATAAACCTAAAATGTTATGTTTTAAGTTAGGTGAGAATTGAGAATGCAAAATTGATGGAATTTTTGCTGTTAGATTAAAGTTATGATCGTTTTATCCCTTCTTCAAAAACAGACATAAAAGCAAAAATCACTTTTTATTAATCATTTTTTATCAAATTAAAATCTGTGTTGTAGCATCTGTGTGTTTTGGTATGGGAATTATTTATGGGGATACATCTCTATAAATATCTAGCAATGAATGCTTTAGATGTGGGTAATTGGTGGTTGTCTGGAGAATTATATTTATCATAATTTTTTGTGCAGTCAGAATTATTTATTGAAATATAAATTTATTTGAAGGTAACTTCTGTCAGGGAAAGTATTTCACAAAATAATTTCCATCTTTCATTATTTCAAGTTGGCATGTATATCTATATCTAGCTACATATGTATAGGTATAAAAATATACCTAAAATATTTATAAGCATTTTCTTATAAACTTATCTAAAGCTGCCAGCTACAGTAAACAAAATAGAAAGCTCAAGTTCATTGTATTCTAAATTAGTTTGGAATGTTATTGGAATAAACTCTATTTAAGAGCTCCAGCAGTAAATCCAGGTACTGCTTACTTAAAATATTGCACACTATTTAAGTGGAGAAGCATGCCAGCTGCTCAGCAGAGTTTCTTTGGTCAATGGTCTATGTGGGAATGGGACAGTGTTAATTTAAAGTTTAGATGTATTTTCTGGCACTTAATGTTACGTGCATGTATGTGTTGTAAAAGATCCTGGGAATTTAGGGGCTGATAAACCTAGGTTTTGCAAGTTATTTCTGTAAAGCTTGGTAATTCTGGTGGAGATAGTGGGATCCTGGTGCTTTTTATTTTGCTGATAAGTGTACCTGTATTCTGTATAAACAAGGAAAATGAAGCTTTTTTGGACGTGTGCTCAGCAGAAGACAATTTCATGCAGACTCATGCAATTATAGACTCAAAAAGTCACTGATGTGTGTAAAGGTCTTATTTCATATTTCATGCCTAATTGGAAAGCTGCAGCTACCATACTTTTAAAATTTAATGAAACATTGAGCCTATTTAAAGCAAACTTGATTTTATCTTAATGTGTGAGATGCAGTAAAATTTGCACTTATCTTCCCGTGTCTCCAACATTTTTGTCAAAATTAAACCAGCATTTATCAGCAAAAGTATCTAGTGGTCTCTTGAGCCTTTTATTTCATCCTGAAAATTTTCCCTCAGTTTCTTCAAAAATTGAGCTAGATTCTTAGAAAAGCTTACCCAAGATTAGAAAGCTTTTCTGTTAACCAGGAGTGCTTAATAAGGATGTAAACTTTTGTGACAAACATATGCTTTAGTGTAGTCTGCAGATGAAAGCAGTTGGAGGGTGATGATTTAGAAGCTGTTTAACCCTCAGTGGAGAAGCTAAAAACATTGTCAGAGAGAAAAGGAATGTTTTTACATTAATCATGTAGAAGTTATTTTTGGAAGAGAAGAGAGGGTCTTCTTCAATCCAGCTTCTTAAAACAAAATGGGAATTCTAGGAACAGAAATGAGATATTTGGTGTGCTCTCTGTGATAGAATTGTGGTAAAGGTGGGTTTTCAACATTCCATTTTCTTTAGAAGGTCTGTGTGCCATGTAAAAGGGAGTTTTAAAATCATATCAGATGAAACTCAGGCAATGTTATCTTTTTTATGTAAAGTAAAAAGTTTCAAAAAAACTATAATATTCTGCTTATAAATGCAATGCTGGACGAATGGCCAAATCTTTCTGAATTAAAATGAAAAAGAAACAAATTCATCATAAATAGGTAGTGATCCACAGTTGGCTTCCCACCCTTAGTTATTTTGTGGAAGTTACATAGTTTAGACTAAGGGGCTCTTTCTGAAACATACCATATGAGAATACTTCATAAATATTTTTCAGATATCACCATCACCATGAAAGATCTTTTGGAAATTATCTTTTGTCCTGGAAGGGCTGGAACAATTGCAGAGATGGAATATCTGACTTGTAAAGAATATGCAGTTGAACTTCTAAGCTAATTCCTTTTTAAGATGACAAAAATCAAACTTACACATTTACAAGTCTTATTAAACATATTACTAAATGTCTCAGAACTGTATAAATTTTTATATTTTGTGCAATAAAGGTTGTCTTCATTGCTGGATGTCAAGGTGATCTATAAAAGAATTAAATGTTACAGCAATTTGTCATGTTGGGATGCTGACATGTAGAAAATCAAATGGTTTGCCAAAGATTACTCAGCAGACTGATGGAAAAGCAAGAATAGGCTTTAATCTCTTTATTCTGAGTCACTCCAGTCCCATAATCATTGGGCCATGGAATGAAATGTGAAGGATTATAGAGGTTTTATTACGTGATGCTGCTCCTCTCTTCCTGTGTTCTTAATGTGGGTATATGTTGTTTGACAGCTGACTGACACATTTACACATTTTTATTGCTTATGTAACATTAAATCTTGTGTATCCTTTGCTGGTTACGTTCTTGTTTCCTAAACCAAACAGGAATGCAGCTGTCATATTCTTGCTTCATATACCCTTTACAGGGCTTAATCAAGATTATTATCTAAAGGCCTGTGCTTAATTCCCAAAATTTCATGCTCTTGAAATCCATGGAAATGAGAACTAAGCTCCAAATACATCCCAAGATCTGAGCTTTTCCTTTGAAATCTGGATGTTTATCCTTCTTAAAGTTCAGAAGTGTTAGAAATACGGATTCACATTCATGATTTACATAAACAGAACAATTACTTATGGCTTACAAATTCTTTGGAAGAGAAAAATATTAATTTTTGTCTAGAATTTTGTCATAGGAGTGTGATTTCTTTTTTAATTTAACTGGATTTTATGAATACTTAATAGTGAATGTGCATAATATCTTCAATTATGGCATCATCACAAAAAACCCCTCTGCTTTTCTAATATATGTAAGAGTCTATGTATATGCCTTTCAATGTGGAATTTTGGTTTCTGTTTATATCTAGTTTCTTCTTGGAAAAAGCTCTTTTAACTACAGAATCTTCTCCAAGTGTACAAATCTCTTCAGGTGGGGCATTAGGGATAAAGGACCTTGTACTACCACCAGGCAGCACTTGCTCCCAGCAAGCTGCAGGTCCAGGAGATCCTTTGCTCCCTCTAACAGGCATGTGTAAACTTTTCAGTGGCAAGAGAGTGAAAATCTTCGTGTAAAGATCAAACTTCTCTGAAGATTGCATCAGGGAGGTGTTTACATGTGAAGCTAAGGGTGTGTAAACTGGGATGAATGAAGTGACTGCCTGCACTATGCACAGAAAAAAGAGGGCAAGGCTGGGAGATAGATTGGCCTGGTGGAAGAGGAGGGAACTAGAGGAGTCCAGAAAGGCCTTGGAAGGTTGAGTTTGATTTCTTTGGGGATTTTCTTTCAAGACTACTGGCAAGTCTGCCAGTATTCAGGGTGAGACAGGGGAGAAAGAGGGGACTGGAACTGAAGAATTTTTCAAGAGCCAGAAAGATCTGGAAAGACAATAGTCATTAAATTACATGTTTCACTTAGGGGCTTTAGGGGGAAGGGAGGGCTTGGATGGCAGGGAGGGGGAAGTGCTGTGGAGCAGGAACCTGGATGATGCTGAGCAGGTGCTGCCAAGCTGGGGTGTGAGTAGTGTGTGAGTTGGGTGTGAGTTGGGTGTGAGTAGTGTGTGAGTTCTGAGTTGTGTGTGAGGTATCTCTGAGTTCTGTGTGAGTTGAGTTGTGTGTGAGCTGAGTGTGAGTTGTGTGTGAGCTGAGTGTGAGTTGTGTGTGAGCTGAGTGTGAGTTGTGTGCAAGTTCTGTGTGAGTTGTGTGTGAGTTGTGTGCAGCTCTCAGAGGGCAGGTAGTTGATGGCAGGGCTGGGCACAGGTATTGTTCTGGAGATAGAGAGCACTACACTGCTGGGGAGCTCTGGGGTCAGCCTTTCAGCAGGGATGTCACAGTCCAAGGGAATGGAAATCACACTTTTATCTCCATTTTTTCCCTAAAAATGCAGTCATGTTGAAACCAAAATATTGAGATTGCTCTCTTATGGCTGGATAAGGTAAGTAGCTGTAACTGAAGTCAACAAATTCATGTTGTAATGCTGAATGTGAATTTATCTATCTTGCCATTAATCTGGGTATTCAGAACTTACCATATATGTGCTATTTTATCTTTGATGTTGGTTTTCTTCCCTCTGGAGGGGACAACACGTCTTCCCCTCTGCTTTATTTTATTTGAGTAGTAAGTGGCAATAAGATAAACCTTCCATCTGTCAATGTGGAAACAAAATTACAACACAGGAAGCAGTAACATAGCCACTGCACCTTGAGTTTGCAGCTTCTATGTTTAATCAAGTAAAATTGCTTTTAGCTGTCTAGATTTAGAATGTTTGTACAATGTGGAAAGAGGAAAATAATCTTCAAACAAATAATCTTCCCAACCTCTGTGATATCTTGATATTTTTGAGCTGCATGATCATTTGCCAAGAGGAGTGCAGTATTTTGCAGTATTCAAAATGAAACATCCTGCCCTTGTACTTCTTTTTGAGATTGTTGCTGTATACAATGGGAAAGTTAACTAAAATTTGAAAGTTCTCATACAAGCTGACCAAAAAAAAAAAAAGATATTTGCATTTTTGCATTTTATATTTGTGGCCTTTGTTTGGCAGCATCATTCTGAAGGAAAGACAGAGAAGCTAAGATGAAAGAATGGCTCCAGCAGTTTGCAGTGAAAATTGTACCTGACACAGGTATGATGCTGGATTCCCTTCAGGTGAATGTTCAGTGTTGTTTTGTGGATTTGGCAATTTATTCAAGAAAAAATTATTGAAAAAAACCCTCTCAAACAAGGTTGTCCTTGATAGAACTCCAAAATGGCAGCTGTTAAAGGAGAAAGAACACAGTGTGAGAAGGCCATCAGAGAGGTGACAGCTGCTGCTCCTGCAGGGGTGTGGTTTCTGTGTCACTGCAGAGCAGTGCTCGCTGTGTGACAACGTGCAGTGCTGGGGGAGTGGGAAATGGGGCCATGCAGAGCAGGAGGCTTTGCACAATATTGGGGAACACTGGAGCAGTGTTGGACCAAGGCCTGATACGTTTCTGATTATTTCCAAACGCTTCTCAGTAGTGGTGTTTCAAATGTGACCTTAGTTGCATATAATTTTCACTGTGGCACACACAAACCAGGGCTATCAAACACAAGCTGCTGGAACAGCTGCTGTGCTCAGGCCCTTGGGTTGGGCAGCACAACTCTTTGCTATCCTGCAAAGTTACTCTGGGCAGCACATTGTATTGCTGCTTAGTATTGTCACCTAGGAAGTTCTGCAAAAGATGGAGAAAGTAGTGGGGCAAGGTCTTTCTTATCTTGAAAATTATTTCTATGCAGATGAAGTGCTACTTTATTTTGTCAGACTTTTCAATAACTAACACAAATACCCTGTGTAGCTGAAAATTTTAATTTCCTTCTTCTGTGGTACAGATTCTACGATGAAAACAATGTGAAGCAGTTCCCTTGAAACATACTCAGTATCTGAAAGTATTTAGAAGTCATTAAGTCTTGGTCTACAAGCAACCAGTGTTCATGTCCTGTGGGAGGAGGCAGAAAGGCTCCTTCAGTACAATATTAATTCTGTTTGAAAAGTTTAGATGAAATAAAAGCTTTTCTAACTGCTCTTAGGCAAACTGATGTGTGGCAGGTGCTTAAATTCAGATGAAGGAAACTGATACACTCTGATGACCTTAAAACAGCTGCTCCTCTGGGTAGTTTAATTTCCTCTCCTGTATCCAAAATGCTTAATGTTCATACATTGGAAATGAATTAGATGCTCACTGGTGACATTGGCAGTACTGAGCATATCTACTGAAATAACTGGAGGAAGATTGGGAATGTAGAAATAACATCTATGAAAATACTGTGCAGTACCAGTTGAGAACTTTTGCTATAGAAATAAAATTAGTATTTTCTCCTTTTTAATCCTTATAAAAGGAAAAAATGTTGTAGGCGTGCAACTCATCTATGTGGATTTCCAATGTGAAAAAATCTTAGCTGTTAACCTTTAACTTTCCTTGGAGAGGGAGAAGAAAAAATTTTAAAGTAAAAGAATCATGTTAAATTGGGTGATAACATTAGGCATGGACAGTCTATCTAAAAGATACATTAAACAGTTAAGCTTGCTTTAAGTGTGAGTTGTTTTTGAAGCAGAAATGTGGAAATTCAGGGGCTGTAAAATGACAAATTCAGCAATGTAAGATCAAAGAGACATGAGAATAGGGGAAGAAGAAGTGGATATCTTTAAAGTATATTCTTCAAATCTGACAGCACCCTAAAGATTTCTCTCCAGCCTAGATAAATGTGAATTATTGTAAGAAAGTAAACAAGAATTTTTTTAATGAAGTTGTTGCAGTGAGTTAGTAAGTTATTGTACAATATTTAAGAAAAAACCCCACCCCTTAATGATATTTTTAGTAACATTGTGATATATTCATCACAATGGAAATCTCCTGTGCTAAATGAATCACACTGAAACCACTTGCTTCTGCTTGCTTGTCATACCCAGTAGAAGGAATCAATATGAAAAAACCTGGCATAACTGGCATGTATTATAAATAAAGCTGTCTTGGGGAACTACATAATGATTCATCAAAATACTTATAAGTGTTCACTATCATCAATCATTTCACTTCATCTTGGTTTAGCAAAAATATATTAACATATTAGCACACAGTTTTAGGGATAAAAAAGGAACTTTAAAACATCTTTGACTTGAACTTTGAAAAATGTAGAGGATCTCAGACTATAGAAAAACAATATGTGTAACACAGAGTAGTGCAGATTAAAAATTTTGTAGCTTTATTTATAGCTGTTGTGCATTTTTGTTTTGCTGCTTAATTTGACCAAGTGAACTGCAGCTTTAATTTTCTTTTTGTGTTTTATTCAGTCTTTTAATATTCTGGTGACATTTTGACTATATACTTAATATTTCATAGAAGCGTTCAAGTTGGAAAAGACCTTTAAGATCAAGCCAGCTGTTAACCAGCACTGTCAACTCTACCACCAAACCCCAAGCACCACATCTACACATCTTTTAAGCATCTCCAGGGATAGTGACTCAACCACGTCCTTGGGCATCCTGTTCCAATGCTTGACAGCCCTTGCAGTGAACGAGTCTTTTCTAACCTGCAGCCTGAACCTCCCCTGGCACAGCTTGAGGATGTTTCCTCAGGTCCTATTGTTTGGGAGGAGAGCCTGACCCCCTGTGCTGGTTTTGTATTAATTGACATTTG
>VWYI01008742.1:261580-343123 GCA_013399455.1 Anthoscopus minutus | reverse complement strand
GAGCTGCCCCTCAGGAGGAGCTGCAGCCCTGGGGAGCTCTGCTCTCAGCCTCCTCCAGCAGAGAGAGGAGACAAACAAAGTGTCCTCAGCCACTCCTCACAAAGCTTCCCCTATAAATGCTTCACCATCTTCATGTCCTTCCTAGGATACCCTCTAAGAGATTCAGATCCTTGGGGTCATCCTTAGATCATATTGTGGTGCCCATAACTGCCCCAGCAGTGGAGGTGAGGGTGTCCCAGCCCAGAGCAGAGCAGGACAATCCCTCCCTGGCCTGGCCAGTGCTGGGCCTGGTGCCCCCAGGACAAGGATGTCCCTCCTGGCTCCAGGGCACTGCTGATTCATGTCCAAGTGGCCATCAACCAGGACCTCCAGCACCCTTTCCATGGAACTGCTTTCCAGGCTCTCATTTCTCAGTCTGTACGTCCAGAGTTGCCCAATCCCAGGTGCAGAATCTGGCACTTATCTTCATTAAAGTTGGTTAGATGAACCCCTCTCCTCCACACATCTCCCTCTGTACAGAGCGGGAAACATTGAGGTCACCAGTACAGACTGAGGCCAGCACAGTGAACAATCTGCAAAATGTCTGGGCAGGAGAGGAAGTCCTGGTGATGTGTCTGTCTCTGATTCCCACCTCGTTTCCAGTCTTTCCTATCCCGACTTCTACCTCCATAAAATGACCCAGCAAATCCCCAGAGGTTTGGGCAGGACTGGCTTGTGCTGTGAGTGTTCACCTTCAGCCTGTGCATCCCATTATAGAAACCAGAACCTGCAACTCCCTGGCTGGGGGAAGGTCCTTGGAGCTCTTCTCCAGTGGTCTGAAAGGATGAGAAAGCCCAGAAATCACTGCTTTGGGGAAGCAGCTACTGGGAAGAAAGTAACAGGCTTGGGGACTGGGGCAGAAGAACCTGACCTCTCCTAACTGAGCTTTCAGCAAGGAAAAAATCCTGATCAGAAGGGCAGAACTGGAAAAATCCTGATTGGAAGGGCAGAACTGTCACATCAGACAGCAGCAGTGCCTGTGCACAGTCACGGGCTCCAGCTCTTGGGAATATCAACTGACACGATCTCACTCCTCTCCTCTCTGAGCAGCCTTTGATATTAAATTCCTTATCAGCTGGTTTTGCCAGCACAGCACAATCTGTGTCTGCACAGCCTGAGCAGGCTGAGCTCCTCAGGAGACAAGAGTTTCCAAATAACCAAGGGCAGAAATCAGCCATGGGAAGTGAGGCCTGGGAGGGTTATTGAAAGGAACTTTTGCAGAAGCCCTGAAATCAGGTTTGTAGCCCCACCAGAGGTGGGTGATGCCTGAACTCCTTCAGACTCGGGCTTAGAGGCAGAAGAACAATGGATCAAGCACAGCCCTAAAATTCCCTGCAGTGAGAAACTCAGGAAAATAAAATGTGATCCTCTTTCCTTATTTATTAAGGCAGCACAAGGGTTTATTATTCTATCCCTAAAGAAGGGCTGGGGAAGGGCAGAGGTGATTAGAGCTGAATTTTCAGGCAGCAGCAGCAGCAGATTCCAGCAGCTGCCCAGACGGATCGGCCGCCTCCGTAAATAAACTGGCTGCAGACAGGGAAGTCGTTGTCTGAGGCCCAGCAGCTCCACACAGGAGATGTGATGTGGGGAGTGGATTTGCCACACATATTTCACATCATCTGAGCCCAGCCCTGAGAGCAAAATAAAAATAACGCTGAGGAAGCCGATCCCCATGGGATTTTGGCAGCAAATGCGAGCTCAGGCCCTGCGTGTGTGGCAAGAGCTGCTGCTGTGGGGGCAGCCCGGGGGTTCCTGCTCCACAGGGTTGATATGGTGTCAGCCCCTGCTGGAGACAGCGTGGGAACTTCTGCTCCAGTGGCAGAAGCACTCACACACTTTAATGGAATTGCCTCATTCCCGAGGGTGCTGGTGAGCCTGGGGCCCTCAGGTTTGGCAGCAGCTGTCCCGCTGTAAACTTATCAACACCAGATTTGCTCTCCCATTTCATGGCCTGCTCACACAGATTTGTGACATCCTCCTGCAGCCAGGCACAGTTTGTTCTTCTCCTCCATGCTTTGAGTGACTTTTCATCACCAGACAATGTTGTGGTTTGCTGCTCAGGGCTTCTCCCAGTCTGTGAGTGTGTGGATCTGCCCAGGTCCCATCACAGAGCCCATGGGGGCTGTGGGGATCTCCTCCCATCAGAGCTGACCACTGACCTCCACCTCTTCTCCTCTGCCTGCTGTCAACCACCAGTCCATGCCAGGAACTCTGTCCTCTGTTTTCTCAATTTCCTTAAAACTTTTCATAAGGATTCTGTAAAAGGTCTTTAGGAATCCAAGCAGGCTTTATCAGCTGGCTCACCCTCCACCCATGTGGTGCCTGTTGGCTTTTGCCAAGGTCTCTGGAGGGCTGGGGAAGCACCATTTTCCCTGGGGGCAGCCACCCTGGCTCTCCTGGAGCAGCTCATGTCTCCTGGTGCCCACTCACTTCCACCTGAGGCAGTGCTTTGGCTACTCCACACTCCCCTGGCAGACCTGGGAGTTTGATCAGCCCAAGAAATCTGGAGTCCCCAGCCCTGTTTGAAGTCTCACCTGAACCCAGAGCTGGCCCTTCATGTACAAACCCTTCAAGCACGGTGGGCCCTGCATTCCATAACCCCGCTGCAGACCCCAGAAGGAGATTTTGGCAGGGAGTGGAGGGTGCTAGGGGGTTTCTCCCTTGCAGCCCCTCTCCCCCTGCACAGAACAGGGATTCCCCGCTGTGCTCTGCTCCAGCTGCAGCCGTGGGAGGATCCTGCATCCTTGTGGAGCGCAGGTTCTGCATGGCAGGAGTGCCCTCTAGTGCGGACCCAGAGCTCTCCCTCACCCCGGTCTCTGCGAGAGGGACCCAAACCCGACCCCCCTGTCCTCGGACAGTCCCCTCCCCATGGACCATCTGCACTGACCGAGCTGGGGACACCTTCGGGAAGATGAAAGAGGGACAAGGCGCTGTTGTTTTAAAAGTTGTCCTTTTTTTTGAAAAAATTTTTCTAATTATAATGGCTTTCCAATAAGTGTGAGATTTCAGCATTGCTTTGGAGTATTCCTTCCTTTTAGGTTTTTCAGATTTTGCATACTTGGTACCTGGGAGGAAAACCAGGGTTGAAATGTTTCCCATGCAGTATCACTAAAAAGTCACAAGGTGCCCAAACATACCACATCCCCAGGATGTCACAGCAGACACCCAGATTGTCTCCTGAAGGAGAAATTCCCACTGGGAAGAGCCCAGCTCATATGGGAAAGCTCCCTGGAGAGGAATGGATGGCTGGGCACCCCTGGCAGGGAGTTGTTCTCCCCTCATGACCCATCTGGAGCTGTTTCCCTGTTTGTCCAGAGCCTGACCTTGGAGCTGTGCCAGCACAGGAGTTCAGGCAAAAGGAGGCAAAAGCAGCCTTTCCTCTCAGAAAATGGATGATTTGTCTACCCTGATTTTTGACAATTCCTTTAAGCTCAGTTCGTTTGCAGGGCAAATGCATTTTGCTTTTTTTTTTTTTAAATTTCTTTTTGCCCCCTAAATCAGGGCAAATCCCACTCTGCCTTCTGTTTTCTGAGCTGTTTCTCTGTGGGTATTTCTAATTCCTGGGACAGAGCAGAATTTTGGTTCTGTAGCAGCAGAGGCTGTGGTCCCAGCCTGGGACAAGCAATGCTGCTGCATCCCTGGGTGACCCAAATTCTCTCTGCCTCATTTGCAAAGTGGGAGAATGGCCCAGTCCCAAAATGGCCCAAAAGTGATTCTCTGCAGCACGAATCCAAGGGCTTTAGCTAAATTCCCTTCAAAAATCCCTAAATGAAGCTGTCCTAAATTATACCACTTAGACTAATATGACAGTGTCCATGAAAATTGCATTTTCCCAGTTGTTGGCTCCTCCTGAATTTGGAAGCATGTTAATTTTCTAGAGCAGCTAAATAGTTTCCTCTGATGATTAAAAAATGAATAATAATAGCAGTACCCGCCTTTCCGAGGCTCATGTAGGACTTAACAGCAAGAAATTAAACACAGTAGGAAATTCCTTGAAAGAGTTGGAAAACAAATGATTGATACAATCTCGCCCTCCCTGCCGGCTCTGTGATCTGCTTTTAGAATGATTATTAAACACAGGGAAATTCATTTGGTGCTGTAACATGAACAAGACAAATTACAGTCTCTGGAGCTCAGTTAATTGCTAAAGAACACTCTGACCCTCTGTGGGTTCATCAGTTCTGGGAGGTAATGAAGGGACTGCTCGCCAGCCTGGGGGGGCTGCAGGACCAGACAGGGCCCCCTCCCTGGGAGCTCTGGGGGAAATGATGGAAAACTCAGCACCTGCAACCCCCTCGCCAGGCAAAATCCAAGGATGGGGATGCCCAGGAGCCATGGAAGGGATGGGAAGCTGGTGGTCAGATCCCACCCTTGGTTTGCTGTGGCTGCTCTGAAGGGCCTTGGTGAGAAGTTGAGTCTTCCAAGGTGGGATTCATCTCCCTACATTCAGATCTCTGGAGATAATCCAACCTGCCCATTCCAACACCCAGCAAACCCTGAGGGCATCTTCCATTTCCCAAGGGCAGCAGGTGCTCTGACAGCACCTCACCTTCCCCAGGGTTTGCCAGTGGGATCCCAAATCTCACGGCAAGTTGGCTTGGAAAGGTTCTGAGACTGCCCAACAAACCCCTGGGTAATATGAGGTGGTGTTTGGGCCAAATTCAGGTGACAGTTTGGATGTTTTTGGTGTCATCACAGAGGTGGAAGTTGGATATCTGCCTGTGGCCTTGGAATGATCAGCACAGGCACTTTGCAGCACAGGAGTCATGATAAATTCATGAGTTCTGGCAATGCTGTGTGCAGTGTCACAAACAGAGCCATTGCTCTCTTTTCATCCAAACATGCCAAATTATTTTTTCTCTTCTTTTTGTTCCCCATTCTAATGTATTAGACTGAGATGTAAAATTATTAATAGAATAGTCCATTAATTTTACGATATTTCATTATTCAATTATTTCCTCCATTATTCTTCCACATTAAATCTGAATAATTTATTCAGTGAATTTTGCAAGCAAAATGTTCAATGCATAATTTTCTCCTTTGTTAATATTCTCCCAGTTCTAATTGTCCATGAGAATTTGATCTAATGCTCTCCAGAAGAGCAACCCTAAGACAAAAGACCCAACACGGAGCTGTGCTCAGCACAGGGATGGTGTTGTTCCCCATCGCAGCTCCCAGTGCTCCGAGCGGGATGGGAGGGCAGGAGGGAACTGGCTGTACCTGGCACAGGAGGCAGCAGCAGCTCCCGCCCGTGTGAGCACTGTCATTCCACTCAGGAAGGGAGTGCAAAGCCTTGAGCACAGCAGAGTAGGGAAGTGTTGATGTGCCTGACTCCCTTCTCCCAGCAAAGAGCTCTCAGCCCCTTGGGGGGACAGAAACGGGACAGAGGCAGCTTCAGTCCCACGCTGGGTCAGTCTGCGCTGGTCTCCACGGCAAAACCCAGCAGAAGGAGGCCCTGGGCTTGCCAAGGGCCACATTCCACACACGGACAGCAGCCCCAGCCCACCTCCTGTCACTGAGCTCACACAGTGCCTTTGGGATGTG
The DNA here is from genome assembly GCA_013399455.1 of Anthoscopus minutus. NCBI lineage: Eukaryota > Metazoa > Chordata > Aves > Passeriformes > Paridae > Anthoscopus > Anthoscopus minutus. The sequence goes on along the minus strand of VWYI01008742.1, from coordinate 337,540 downwards.
CTGGAGTTTCCCCTTGCAGCCTGTTGGACTTGCCTGGCCAGCCCAACCTGTCTCCTGGTCATGGAGCTGCAGCTTGGGCTGTCCTATGGAACAGGAGATCATCCCAGAATCTCCTGAGCTGCAGGGACCCCCAGTATCCCCCAGCCCAGCCCTGGCCCTGCCCAGAGCCCCCAACAAGCCCGCCCTGGGCACCCCTGGCAGCGCTGCCCAAACGCTCCTGGAGCTCTGGCAGCCTCGGGGCCGTGCCCATTCCCTGGGGAGCCTGGGCAGTGCCAGCACCTCTGGGGGAAGAACCTTTCCCTGCTCTGCAGCCTGAGCCTGCCCTGAGTGGGCACAGAGCCCTTGGAAGATGATGAAATGTGCAGGAGCAGCTCAGGGTGTTCTGGGTGACCTCTCACCTCCTGCAGAACTGCCTCAGGTCCAGTGAGCACAACCTGTGTCCACATCCTACCCCAGCCTTTTCCTGGGGGAAGAAGAAGTCCCAGCACTGGGCAGTGCTGACGGTAAAAGCAGGATTAACACCCTCTGGAGCTGGCTCCTGACAGCCTGGGGCTGCCCAGGGACACCTTAAGCCAGGAGAGAGCAGCTCCTTGTGATCGACATTCAGACCCTTTGGCTTGGAACACTCTCCCAGGCACAGGCTGGGATTGTTGGGGTGTGTGTCCAGGGTCTGGGCTTGGACTGGATGATTCTGGCAGATCCCTTCCAGTCAGGATATTCTCTGATTCTGTGGCTCTGGTCAGGATGGACTCACAGCCCTCAGCTGCCTTTCCTACAGAAGGAACCTATGCAGCTGACAAGAGGCCACACCAGCGAGGCAGAGCTGAGTTGATCAATCCCCTGCTCCACCATGAACAACATCAACAACTCCTTTGCTAACAAGCAGGTGAAGCGTTAGCTTCAGCTAAGGTTTCTTTCCAGTTTTCTAGTGTGCATTTTCCAAAAAAACCCTAATTTGGCCTGGCATCTGGCACTCACCAGTTTGCTGGGAGAACTTCCAGTCTGGGGAGCAGGGGCTGAGCTGAGGAGCGTGGGAGACTGGCAGCACTCAGGCTCTCCCTGACACGAGTGAATGAAATGAAGGAAATATTAGTAAATAAGGAGATTTTAAGTCAGAACTAGCTCTGAAGCCAAAATTTTGAGGAACTTCAGGAATTCACTGTCCTTTCCATGAAAGCCACAGGCATTTCTGGGATGTTTTTAGCAAATTTAGGGAACTCTCACAGTTTCCCAAATGAAAATTCAGGCAAAGTGAGCCCTTTTATTTTCACTGAAAACCACTGACCAGCTAGCCAGTCACCTTCCCTGTTCCCTCACTTCAGCTGCTGTTTTAAAGCTGAAATCCAGCTAAAATGGGACACAGCAACTCCATATTAAGAGTTGTAGCCAGCATGAACTTTCAGTGTTGGCATCACAACAGCTGCAATTCAAGGAACATTTTCCCTACCCATGCCAATAAATCAGCGGTAGGAACAGTGATAAGAGTGGTAAAAATAGAGTTCCCCAAACGTAAGTTTTCTGTGGTTAAAGCTAATAGCTGCTCCTTTCTGAAATAACATCTTGGTGCCACCAACTCAGCACAAACATATGGACTGTATCAGCCATTGCAGCATTCCCAGCAACCCACACGGAGATTTTCTGATTCACTTGGAAAAAAATCTACAGAAACAGATCTGTTTTGAGTCCCCTCAAGGTAGAGGCATGCGAGACACAAAAATAATGGGGCTGCAGTGATACTCCAGTGCTCTGGCAGCCCAGGGCCAAGTCCCCAGCTCCAGTCTGTCTGGCAGGAGAGAGGAGGCTGCAGATCCTGCTCTGCAGGGAGGGCAGTGTCACCCGAAGGCTTCAGGAGCCACAGCTGCATTGTCCTTGGGGGCTGGCAGTGGCATTTTGGAAGGGACAAAGCCAGCCCTGTGTCCCTCCAGGGAGCTCTGCTTTCTGCCCAGGGTGTTTCCCGCACTGGAGATCCCGGGCTGGGGGAAGGAGAGGGGCAGGAGGACCAAGGGGAGAGTTTCATACCCCTCAAGGGACCTCAGTCCCTTGGGTTTGCAAGAGCTGCAGGGCAGCATTGAAGGTGTTGTCAGGTGCTTGGGCTTCCCCTTCCCCGGCCTTGTCCAAACAGATGCAAAAAATCAGCCAAGGAGAGAATGTTCATTTAAAGGCTTCACACGTTGTCCCTGCCAAAAACAAAGTGTGAGGATTGCAACCAAATTTAGGCCATATGCTACAGGCAGCAGAGATTTGGAGCTAAATTCCCTCTGCAGGAAGCCCCGTGGTTTAAGGAACTGTGAGGATAATATGATGTGTAGATTAAAAATGGTATTTTCCATGCAAACCACCTGAATCCTGCCCTGGCTGCAGGGTCTGAGCAGGGGATTGAGAGCAAGGGATTTATAGAGGGCTTTGGGTGGAGATGTCACCTGCATCTATCTAAAAATGCTGTCTAAAACTATCTAAAAATAGTTTTCTTCCTCAGGTTTAGGTATGGAGCTCATAACAGAGAAAAAAGCCAAAAAAAATAAATAAAGGAGATATTAATTAATTTTTTTAGTATAATTTCACGTGATGAACAAATGAGATATTGCTGGACTAGTGGTGTTTGCTGAGCACTGACTGCAGACACAAGGACACTAAAAGGGAACATGAGCTTTTTTAATTGAAATTGAAAAGCAGAAAACAGACCTGCTACTTATTGTGCAGTGCAGAGAACTTGGGAATCCACCTTGTACTTTGGAGCCATTAATTATTGCTTAATTAGAGCAAGGAGCATTTGCAGGATATGTGATAGCAGATAATGGCTGATTCTCCAGAGGGGCTTGGATCTGGGTACAGAAATAGCAATTCCTTGCACAAATGGCAGCTGATTTTATTGGGAAAGGAAAAGCGTCTGATCAAGTTCATGGACAGGTCAGAAAACAAATCTTCACGTGGCAGTGCCAACACCAATCTCAGGCAATGTGGAGAAATGAAGGGGGACAGGAGGTGGGCTGCAGCTCTGGCACATCCCTGTGGGGGATGGAGAAACCTCCCTTCTCATGAACACCATCCTTTAGCGAAGCTCCCACCAAGCACTCAGATTTCTGTGTGGTCACCTTGGTTTGGGGCTGGCCCTGGGCTGTGAGGGGTGGGACGGGTGAACCAAACACGAGCAGCATGTTTGGTTTCAGACTCAACAACAGAGCAAGGGCAAACCCTTCCCAAAGTGTCATTTTGGGTACAGTGGTGTCTCCAGGAGGGTCTATGGGTATGGGACAGGCAAAGAGGGCTGGTGTGGCCCCGATGAGACCATTTGATTGTGGCCTCCTTAAGGAGACAAAACAAAAATTTTTGATTTTCATCAGGAAATGTCCATCTAAAACTGGTTATTGAGTCAAATATTTGAGTTGCAAAAGAGCCTTGATTTTCTTCTTTGCCCATACTTTCCAGAGTGTGTTTTGAAAGAAGGTGCAGCTCACTTTGTCCCACCTCTCCTGTATCAACCATCCCTTTAACAGGGACCAAGTGTTTAAAGATGTTTGAAAACCCTCCTACCCCCACAGGTCCTCTGACAGATTTGGGTGTTTCCATCCTGCTGTTCAGGACCCTGTCCAACCTCCCCGGCTGTGTCTGTGCCATCACTGCTCTTGAGACACCCCTTCCTCCCCTAAAGTTTACCCTGCTGTTTAACTAAAAAAAAATCAGCCTCTCCTCTCCCAGCCTGGCTCCACGACCCAAGTTTTCCAAACCCTGCTGGAGCACAGACTCTCCGTGCAACTTCAGTGCCCTCCCTGCAGTTTCTGTTCCCCTTTTCAAACCGCAGCTGTTTCGCTTGAGGTTTGAGCAGCAGTTTGTGTGAACATGTGAAACCTCTGTGGTAATTCTTGATCAGTTTTTGCCTCAAACCTTTCACAGTTCTCAGTTCCATCACAAAGGTGGCTACACGATGGCTGAATTTCAGGATTCCTCCACCTCCCTTCCTTCCAGCTGGAAGCAAAATCCTGACCCACAAATACAGGAGGCCCAAAGCCTTACTTGGGACTTTCTTCACATTTCTCTTGATCCAGTCCTCAAAGTCACCAGAATTTTCAGATTCTCCACTGAATCACACTCACCTGTGTTCTGTGGCAGCAGGGATTCCATGAGCTCATTCCTGCCTCCTCAGCCGAGGTCACTGAGTAGAAGATTAATGTGATCTGCTCCAAGGTTGAGTCCTGAACCCCCTATGCCCTTCCCAAGCCCCACAGAGCCCTCTCAGCACAGGGTGTGCCTGTTTTTCCTGGCTCAGTCTTTAGCTCCTTGCAATTCTTGCAGTAATCCCCATCTTTTCCAGCTTAAATAATAATTTCCCAGGAGGAACTAACTGTATCAGATCCTCTGCTGAGGGATCTGCATTCCCTTTGCCTGCCAGATCTTATCTTTAATTGAAAGAGGGGCCTGGATGAGCCTGTCTTGATTTGTCCAGGATAAATACCTGTCCCAATCCCTCTTACTTTCTACTTCCACTTCTCTCCATCTTTCTCTGGAAATTTTAAACTCCCAGAGCTTCAAATGCCAGAGTTCCTGCAGTTTGTACACAACCTTTTGCAGTTCACACAGATTTTCACTGTATTAAATGCACTGACTCAGGCTTTTGCCTCGAGCATGGGACTGTCCAGTTCCAAACACTCCTTCATCAGCCTTTTCTAAAGCTGATCTGTTATTGTGGAGCTGCTGCACCTCATCATTTTAAGCCTTGATCCCAGCTGACTCTCTGGTAGTCCCCCATCCATCCTCATTCCTCTTATTAGTAAACCCAACTCCAACTTTTCCTGTAGGATCCCACAGCACAACAGGATCCTCCTCTGCTCTCACCTCTCTCACAAAGCCACCTTTGTAGCTGAGCCCTTTGCTCCCACCCTCAGACCTCACCATCACCACTCTGATCCTTCCTGAGCTTGTTATTTGTGGATCTACCTGGGAATTTTCTCCATCTACTCTTCCCTTCACCCTGCACAGAGTTGCAAATTCCATGGTTTTTTTGCTTTGGCTCAAAAAAATCCCATACTTCCACAGTCAGCTCCCCGGGCTTCTGTGGCCAGCTGACTTCACTAAATAATTTTATTAAATTTCTTCTAACTTGCTCTTTATGAAACCAAGTCCCCACTTACGGGCTTAGTTGTTTGGGATTTTTTTCCCTCTTCCCTTTAATTCAAATGGAATCAACCCCCAGTCCCACAGTACGAGGTTATTTTCTATAACCACCACCTCTATAGACTCTTCACTTCTTGCCAAAACCACATCTAAAACAGCATCCGCCTTTGACTGCTTCCATGACTAATTGATGCAGAAAGTGGTCATTTCCACCCAGAATTACCTGGCTCCCTCTCTTAACAGCATCATTGATCCTCCAATCTGTACCCTGTAGGATGAAGTTTCACTGTTCGGGTCACCAGAGCTTCCAGGCTGAGCTCTGGAATCGTCTTTACAGAGAGTCTGGGATGGATTTTGTGCTGACTCACTGCAGGAACACAGATTTGGGGAGAGCTACAAGATCTGGGAATCACAGATGGGTTGGAGTTGGGAGGGACAGTAAATCTCATCCAGTGCCACCCCTGCCATGGCAGGGACCCCTCCCAGTGTCCCAGGCTGCTCCCAGCCCCATCCAGCCTGGCCTTGGGCACTGCCAGGGATCCAGGGGCAGCCACAGCTGCTCTGGGCACCTGTGCCAGGGCCTGCCCACCCTCACAGGGAACAATTCCTGCCCAAGATCCCATCCAGCCCTGCCCTCTGGCACTGGGAGCCATTCCCTGTGTCCTGTCCCTCCATCCCTTGTCCCCAGTCCCTCTCCAGCCTTCTTGTAATCCCTCTTTAGGCACTGGAAAGTTTCATATTAGTAAAGTACCAAAAGCCTGTCCAAATCCCCAAATCTCCCTAATGCAGTTTGCCATGGCATGGGTGGTTACAGACGAGATTATCTGTGAACAAAACTCACTCAGGGATATCTTTGACAAACCCATCAGACTCTGAATGAGCAGTGATTTTCCAGTACAAAGTTTGAACCAACCATTCCTGTGTTTCAATCCCTCACCCACCTTTTCCTGTGCTGGACACAACTTCCAGCAGCAGACAGAGCACTTTGGCAGAGGCAAGGCAGGAATCAGCCACTGGTTTTTGCTCTTCTCATCCCTAAATATGATATTTATTAGCAGCAATACCAGAGGAAGATAAAGTCCAGTTACAGAAACCATGGCTGTGTAATTTTAACAGACTCTTAACTTCAGTTTTCCCAGTTTAACAGTGTTCAAATAACTTTTTAACTTCCCAGTCAAGTAACTTCTACAACCAGAGTGCAAAGGAGAATGAGATTAATTCCATGTGTAGTGAGCCTTGTGGTCCCAGAACTGCAAAAGAGACACAATTCAGACACACGTGGGACATCTCCTGCCTATTTCCATATTTTCCAAGTGATATTTGAGGCAGAGAAGGGTGTGGTAGTGTCCCCACAAAGGTCTCAGCAGCGTTGGGGCAGTACCTAAAGGATGGAGCTTTATTGCCCTCCCATCCTCTGTGCCTGTGGGACTCGGGTGGGCTCTCAGCCCCTGAAAAATGCTCCGGTTTCTGCAGAGCTCCGCTTGCCTTCGGACCGCCAGAGGGGGGTGCCTGCGCTGCTGGGAGCTCCGGAGCGCTGCAACTTTAAAGCGTTTGTAGAGAACATGGAAACATCAAACAGTAACTTGAAGCCGTGTTCCCCGGCTGACAAATGGCAAATGAAATATAAAATAAAAGCTGTCAACTAACAAATGTGCTGCTGCTGAGGGTATGGGAGCTGGGGAAGGGGAGACACGGGGGGGAAGGCTCTGGGTGATGGTGAGGAAGGTGCCGGGAGTGACACAGCACAGAAGGGAGGTGGAATTTGAGCAGAAAAGGTGCCAGATCCCCAGAAATTGCCCTGAAAATTCTGCTGTCTGCCAAGTGTCTGGTCCCAAGCATCAGGAGTCCCCCAAAGCCAGGCTTTTCCCTGCCTGCATCCCCTGGGCCAGCTCAGCACAGCTGTCCCCAGGGCTGCAGGGTGGGGACGAGGGGAGCTACAAGGCGGCCACGGGGCTGTGGCTGCCTGTGGGACCAAAGGCGCTCACCCACGGTGATCTTCTCCATGTCCTTCGGTCCCATCAGCGTCTGTCCCCGTGTGCAGGGAGGGGACAGGCACGGACCAGGCTCCAGGACTGCAGGGGCCCGGCAGTGGCACCAGAGGAATGGGCATTCCCTGGCAAATCCCAGGAATTCCGCCTGCACAGGAGGCAGAACTTCTGCTCTGAGCAGAGACCAGACCGGGGCTGGAGCCTCCTCCCTGGTGATATTCCAAACCCATGTGGACACAGCCCTTAGAGACTGCTCCAGGGGACCCTGGGTGAGCTCCAGAGGTCTCTCCCAGCCTGAGCCACTCTGAGATTCTGTCTGTGGCGCCCAGACCTGGGTTATTCTCATGGGGACAGAGGGGGAACCCCCCCAGCAGCCGGTGAGGCTGGGAAAGGAGGAAAGAGAGAAAACAGGGATGGAGTGAAGGGCAGGGAGGAGCTGCTTGTGTGGGGAACAAGTCTCAAATTCCAAAGCTGAATGAAATTTCTTGTTGTGCCACCTTCTCCACAGTTTAATCAAACTGTGAATCCACCTGTGGATGTGCTTTGCGCACTGTGGCACGGGACAGTGTCACTGTCACCCTTCCCACGTGCAGGGAACACCGAGCTGCTGTCAGGTGTTCCCTGCCACATCCATCCAGCCCTTCCCTGTCTGTCGCTGTGTTGTGGGGGATGTACAGCAATTAACGCCTCACACTTGTGACTGTTTCCTGTTCTTGCTTTTTCTTTCATATATTATTCATTTTTCCTACTTGTAGTCGATGTTTGCAAGTCTCCCTGCTTTGAGCTCTGAAGAGAGAGCTGGGCTTGAAATGCTTGATGCTGGTGACGTCTGGGCTCCTTTGTGCTGCTGTTTGCCTGAGCAGTTTTGTGTGGGAGCGGGAATTGATGAGGCAGGAGGAGAGGGGCGGGATCTGGGATCCAAAGTGCATCCCTGCCCCTGCACCCATCCCAGCTCTTCCTTAGAGATTCTGAGGAAGGGTGAGTCTTAAATGTTTTTAGATAATGGATTTTTTTATATTTTCTGCAATTATCTGTCCTAAAAGGCCCCTTGTAATGAAAAATACCCAAGTTTTGTTCAGTCAAAATACAAAAATCTGAGCTCTGTGTCAGAATATCCTGAACTGGAAAGAACTCACCAGGATCATAGAGTCTAACTCGTGGCCCTGCTCAGGACACCCCAGCAATTCCACCCTGTATCCTCTGGCATTGATTTGAATTCTTAATTCAATTTGCTTCTCACTTCTGCAATTTTTTAAAAATCTATTCTCATAGGATCTTCTAACAAAAATGGAGAAATGATTTTTTAAAAATTTATTTCCCAAAAGCTCCATGTGAATGCACACTTCCATCAGCACCCAGAACAAGCCTTGCAGTGCTGGGATTTCCTGCAAAAGATTGACCAGACCCCATTTCCAGCCGAAAGTGAAGTTGATATTAGAAGGAATATTAATGGCACAGACTCAAATATAACTTTTATTTGGAATCTGCCAGGCAGTGATTTAAAAATGCAACATCTGAGAAGACATTTTCCTTTCAGCATTTAAACAAGGGTTTGAAATTCAGTTCACACATCAATGATGTCACTTGAACACAGGACCTGACATTTATTTCACCTGGAGCTGCTGAGCTCTGGTGAAAACAGGGACTGGAGAACAGAGCTGGCCATAATTGCATTTAAAAAATCCTGCTTTTAAATTTCTGAAACACATGACATGAGATTTGAAGGGTCCGTCTTCAGTGTTAGACACACCTAATATTCAGTAACATCTGATTATGGCTCAAGCATCGACATCCTGTTCTTTCAAACAGATTGCTAGAGAACAGAAGGTTTGTCTGAAGATTTTTGAGGGAAGAACATGATCAGGGGAAATTCTTACTTTTGCCAGAAGAATGAAACTCTGAATTTCAGCAGATTGTGGGCAGTGGGAAGTCAGAGCTGGAAAATTTCTTTGATTTTTCAGAAGAACCACACCAAAACGCTGCAAGCCACCTCTGTTAATTTGACCAAAACAGAAGAAAACCACCCTCACCAATTATTTCCCTTTAACAACGGTCTCAGTGTGCTCTCTCCTCTTCCAACCATCCCTGAACAGCTTTGGAAATGCTGATATTCCTATTTATGATTTTCGTGGTATTGTCACCTCAGAGGAGGGGGTTTGCCCATTCTTCCCGAGATTTTGGTCAATGTGTTCAGGGCTGGGGGATTCTGTTTTCATGTCCACAAAACCTCCTCCAGGAGGAGCTGAATGCCACAAGTCAGTCCCCACCCACTGCTTGGAGAACCCCCCCTGGGGACATTGCTTTGGTCAGGTCTGTCCTGAAGGAATAATTATATCCAAGTGGATCAAATCCCACCACAGGGAACGGACTGGGATTATTTTTGCCATTCCTCAGAGATTCAGACCGGGGACCAGAATGCAGTGGTCAGCTGGTGCCACCAGGCAGGTCTGGCAGCAGCAAAATCAGGTTTTTTTGAAGGATATCAGTTTTAAATCTGGATTTCATTCCCATGGCTTTGCAGCTGTGGAGGAATTTTGAGCAGGATGGAGACTGGAAGGACCTGGCAATGATAATTAATGTGGGAGATGGGACTTGTCTATGTGAGAAAACAATAACAAAGTTAAAGCATTTGGGCTCTGTCTGGAACAATCTGTAGGCTTGGGATAATTCCATTAAAAGGCCTAAAAATCTTGAGCAGGAGATGCTCAGTGTGGTTGTATCCACATGAGAACCAAGGAGAAGGAAAAGCTTTCTTGAAGAATACACAAAACTTCCAATAAAAATGAAAACCTTTTGCTTTTCTGATGGAAAATTGTAATGAGACCCAGAAATGTGGGGAAGTTTAAAAGGGCCCTGGGGTGAAAGGCAGAGGGGGTGGAGCAACCAGGATTTCTCTGGGTGTTTTACAGCTCTGTGATGCCACAGGTTTGGGCTTTGCTCTGCTTGAGCAAACTGGAGATGGTTCCTGTCTTGTTTTACACAGGACCTGACCTTGGTTTCACACTGGAGCTCCTGCACCTAATTCCCATCACCTGCAGGGCAAAATCTAATGGGATAGAGCAGGCACTTGATGACTCTGACCCTAAAAGTGCTCAAAATGGAGCAGCAGCTCAGCACTGGAGCCATTCAAAGGCCACTTTGCCACCACTGGGAGAAGCCTGAAGGGGAAAAATCAGCCTTTGACAGAGGCTTGGCTGGTTTGAGCATGGCCAGATCCTCAGGCACCATCAAGGAAGATGAGATGGCAAAAATGGATTCTCCTCTATTGGGGGAGCCAAATCTTTTCATATTAATGATCACCAGGGTTTTGTGCTCGGTGCAGCTGAGCCTGGAACTACAGAAACAGCTCCAGGGAGTTGCAAGGTGTACAAAAAATTACATTAGAAAGTGTCCAAATTGGAATAATTTAAAGAGAGTTAAAAAAGGGCATTCAAGAATAGACTTGTTCTAAATGTCTCCATGCTGATTTCTCTGCCTCCAAATGTGAGGTACAGGTATTTGTGGAGTTAGAAGTAGGTCAGTTATTTTTGTCACTCATTATTACTTGTGAAAAATGTGTGTAGCAAACGTACCAACATTCTGTAGCAGCTGAATTTGGGACGCTGGCATTTCTCTTCCATGTATTCGGGGTATAAATGACACCATTTCCTCATTGCAGTGTAATTGGCAGTGATTTCCAGGGTCCAGCCCTGTGAAACCCCACTCTGCTGTCATAGAAATGCCTCTGAAATGCCTGGGTCAATTTGCAATCTCAGGGGAGTTGGGGGCACTTTCCTGAAGCTCAGGGAGGTTTGGGTCTCACCTGGGGCACAGGATTGGGTTTTTGCAGGTGTTTGCAGAAATGTGTTTGGCCACACAAAGCACACAGGGCTCAAGGACTCTTGGAAGGGCAGGGACAGTGTCCTGGCTGGGGACACCTCCTTGTGCTTCAGGGGAGCTCTGGCTGCCCCTGCAGTCAGCAGAGAGACTCCACAAAATCAGGGAATATCCTGAAGGGAGATCTTTGGAATGGACCCCCAGGATCTCCCAGCCCAGAGCCCCCAACAAGCCCACCCTGGGCACCCCTGGCAGCGCTGCCCAAACGCTCCTGGAGCTCTGGCAGCCTCGGGGCCGTGCCCATTCCCTGGGGAGCCTGGGCAGTGCCAGCACCTCTGGGGGAAGAACCTTTCCCTGCTCTGCAGCCTGAGCCTGCCCTGGCCCAGCTCCAGCCATTCCCAGGTGCTGTCCCTGGCCCAGAGCAGAGCCCGGAGCTGCCCCTCGGGAGGAGCTGCAGATCCCAATGAGGTCTCCCCTCACAACCCCAGTGCCCTCAGCTGCTCCTCATGGGCCCCTCCAGACCTTTCCCCATCCCTGTGTCCCTCCTTTGGGCACTCTCTAACAGTTTAATATTGTCCTTGTATCGTGGTGCCCAGAACTGTCCCTGTGGCTCCAGCTGAGGCTGCCCCAGCCCAGAGCAGAGCAGCACAATCCCTCCCTGGCCCGGCCAGTGCTGGGCCTGGTGCCCCCGGGACAGGGCTGGACACCCTCCAAGGGGAACACAGCTGGTCTGGAGGTGGGGAAGAACCTGCTCCAGGCAGGTTTCCTGTCTCTGGACTTGAGCTGGACTTGGACATTTTCCATGTTATCGGGAGGGAGATGGATACTCCAGCAACACCAGCAGGGTGTTCCCAGCACCCCTGGATGCCCTTGGAGCCGCACTGAGTCCAGCAGCAATTCCTGAATGCCCACCCACTGCAGAGGCTTGGCTTTGGCTGGAGAATTCCTGGCATGTTCCTTTAATGTGGGGCTCAGCAGAGGGTGGGAAGAGCTATTGGAAGAGGTGCTGCTCCCTGAACTTCCACAGAGCAGACAGGGACAGAGGTTTGTTCCCAAGGTCACACAAAATTCCAGGCCTTCTTGTAGTGGGATGAGCTGGGAGCCCTGGCGGAATTCAAACAGCATCTGAGCGGGATTCAGGATAAAGGAACTCTTGTGGGACAGTGGCTCTTTGTTCCTGCTTTTTTTCAAATGCTGGGTCATCTTCCAGCGTCCCTGCCTTGGAGGGGAAACTGCTTCTCCATGCTCACAAAGGAAAAGAGAAGTTTTTTTCTCATGAAAGAAGATGTTTTTCTCAGGAAAGAGAAATTTTTGCTCCATTTTTTACTTTAAGATATAACACATGCCAATTCTGTGTTAGGAATATCCTGATGGAGAATTCCCTCTTGCTGTCTGGCTCCATTTGCTTCAAGCACTGAAAACTGAGGTGGACACATGGAATCTTCCAGCAAGAACAGAGGCACTTTTGGGTGCAGAATATTCACAGAACTCCTGGAAATGCCTATGGGAGGGTCAGGAGACCCCCAGGGCATCAGTGGGATCTCCTTCAGTCTCTTTGGGGTGTGCAGGGACGGGAAGGAAGGGTCTGTTCCTGGATCCAAGTCTCATTTTCCAGAAGCAAAGTGGATGTTCCATTGCTCTCTCTGGGCTGACAACATGAACTTCATCACTGCTCAAAAGAAAATTTTAGCTATTTTTCACGTAAAACAAAGAATTTATCCTCACTTTGTCATTTCAAATAATTTCTTGGGACTTTGCATTTTCTTTGGAGAAAAAGACAAAAAGGAAAAAAACCCAAAATCAAAATGTTTTCTGCATCTTGCACTGCAGCCTGTGAAAATCCTGGCCCTGAGGCTAAATTGTGACATTGAGTCCCTCTGAGTGATCATTTACTGCATTTTCTTTCGGGAGTTTTAAATTTCATGTCATTCAGTTTCAGAGAATATTCTTTTGCTGCTCCAAATATGAAAATAATGAATCAGAAAATTATTTCTTTCCTCCAGACCATTCATTATTTCCCATTCCCTTCCCTGGTCTCCACTTCTTTTGCTCTCCTTCAAAACTTAATACCCCCATCTTTGAAGTCTCTTCACAAGAGCCCCTTCTCTGTCTGTAATACCTGTTTTCAGACTGAGTTCTGCTATTCAGAGGTGCCTAAGGCTGATCCTCAAAGAGGTTTAAACATCTAAATTCCACCGAAATTGAGGCGAATGAGCTTTCTAAATGCTTTTGAAAAGCCGGGGCTTGTACTGCTCCATTAGGTGCATTTGAAAGCCCAGAACTGAATGCAGCTGCGGGGATGTCACGCAGACAATCTGGGCAATGGTTTTAGGATGTCCTTTGGATTTATTTCCCCCCCTCCCCAACTTTTTCCCAAAAAATATCAGTCAAAAGGCATTTAGAGAAGAAAATCGTTGAGTCCATTCAGACATGCTCTCAGAGTGAATCTGTAATTTCCCTCCAACAGCTGTGTGTGAAAAATTCTTTGAAATATTCCCTCACTTAAAAAGCAGAAAAGTTGTCCAAAACCCGAGAAATTGCACACAAAATGAGAGATTTTTCTCACCAGGCAAACGCAGCATTTGCTGTTGAGCAAGCGAGAGCTTGTGAGCTGTTGTGAGCACTGGTGCTCAGTGCCTTTAGCAACCCATGAGCTCCATTTTCCCTCTGAAATCCCCCATTCCTGAATATTCTCCATCTCTCCAATTTCCCCTTTCCTATTTAGATCATTCCATCATCAGATTTGATATTAACGTATCTGAGATGGAGAAATTGAACTGATTTTTAAGACTTGGGCTTTGTCAAGGTCAGTGGTTGTACAATGCCAGCAAGAACTAAATTTGGCTGAGTATAAAATAGATATTTTTATTTATTTCCAAGCTCAAGGAAAATTTTGGGTGTTCCAGTCAATGGTAACCAAATTCCAGTTAAACCAACACAGCCATAAAGAGAGCAAAAACCAAAAAACTTACAGTGCTGCAGTAAGAAAATATTCCAAGAAAGCCAGAGGTGCAGGATTGAGGAGGAAATATCACCTGCATGAGAAAGGAAACCTGGAGTTCCTTTATCTGAGCAGGAAAGCAGCACTCCTCTTAATTATGTAGGAATTGGAGGAATCCTGCTTCCCCTGTGGCTTGGTCCTAGGAAACCCATACAAAAGGTGCAATCTTCCAAAAGCCCTGGCAAATCCCTGCTTCCACAGGCTTAAAGCTGGAAATTGCAGCTTGGGAAAAAAAAACCCCAAACCCAAACCAAACAAGGAGGGTGAGGGGGTGCAGGGACATTGTGAAGGTGCAGGGGAACAGAGGAAAACTTTCTGGAATAAAACCCTCTTTTTTTTTCCTGTGGTTTTTGCTTTGCTGGCAAGCGACAAAATCTGTCCCCAGCAAGGCCAGGAGCTGTGAGTTTGTCTCAGCTGGGGGCTGAGGAGGGCTCCAGGGGAGAACTCATCCCCTTTCCCTGCCCCGCAGGGCTGAGGCTCAGCCCCTACCCAGGACAGGAGGGGAAGAAGCACCTGAGCTCCTTCGGAGTCTCCCAGGCTTCCACCACAGCCCCGGGGCAGGGGAGCACGGGCATCAGGCAAGGGAAGGTTATTTGTGGGTACTGGCACCCAGAGAATAAACCCAGCAGCCATTCCAGAGAGGAGCTGGGCACACCTGGGGGGCTTTGGCGTGGATTATCACCCTGATTTCCAGCCCTGCATGGGTTGGAACATGTCATATCCTTCTGTTGGGCTTGCAGGGAGGCAAAAGCTGACTGGAATTTGTATTTCTGCTGTGGATTTTAAAAATAAAACCAGAGCAGGCTAATTTCAGCCATGAGCCCTCATTTTCAGGCTGGGCTTTCCTCTACTGCAGCTCCACAAACCATTTTTAATAAACGAGATGAAACATCAGACTGTGACCTATCACATCATATTGCATCAGTCAAATTGTGTTACATCCAATAATAAACTCCTGCCACTGATGTTACCCAACATGACAAGCCAAATAGAAACCTAGAGCTGGAGAATTCAAAGAAAAGTGCAGTTTTGATAAGCCAGGATCTTAAAAATATCTGAGCTGCTTTTGATGAGGATTCGTAGATTCATTCTGAAGTCTAAAACCCTTGGAGAAATTGGCCTGGCTGTGAGTAGGAATATTTTTCTAGACAGCTTGGAGGATATGTGTCCTATAATTACTTTTAAAATAAACTTCAGCTACTGTTTTGACAAAAAAAGCAATTCTTAGCATTAAGTGGGTTGTGAAAAAACCAAGAAAAGCAGGACCTGAAACTCCCTCCTGAAATTTAGGCTGACATTGTCTGGTTTAATAATCAATTAATAATTAATCCAAATTTCTGGTTTCAAGGTGCTCCAGAGTGAATTCTGTCAAAAGAAGAATAGGTGAAAATGAATGGGAAAATCAATGCATTTCTGATTTTTCATTGTCATGTGGTTCAGTGATAAAATTACTTGCATGGGAGTTTTTAATAAAAGGAAGAAAAATCTCACCAATCAAACCAAACCAGCTCATTTTGGGAAGAACATTTTGGTAGTTTTGCATTTGGAGAACTTCCTTGGGTTAGGACACAGAAAACGCATTTTAGGCAGAGTCAGCTTTCAAGGAAGTGCAATGAAAATATCAAATCCTTCAACTTGGAGCTGAAATAAAAACTCAGTTATTTGCAAAGCCATAATTCCTTCACAAGACCTGGCATAATTTTATTTAGAATCATGGAATGGTTTGGGTGGGAAGGGACCTGAAAGCTCATCCAGTGCCACCCCTGCCATGGCAGGGACCCCTCCCACTGTCCCAGGCTGCTCCCAGCCCCATCCAGCCTGGCCTTGGGCACTGCCAGGGATCCAGGGGCAGCCACAGCTGCTCTGGGCACCTGTGCCAGGGCCTGCCCACCCTCCCAGGGAAGGATTTTTCCCACCTATTTACCCTAAATTTCCCCTCTTTCAGTTTGAGCCCATTACTCTTTTCCCCATCACTGTTTTCCTACATCTCCTGTAGTTTAAGAGTGTGCACAGGATGGATTTCAGGGTCAGAGCTGTGTGTACCGAGTCATTCTCAAAATGTGAATGTCTGGGTTAAATGGTTACAAAATGTGGTGGAGTCCTAAGGCTTCAAGTAATTCCATATCTTGTGGGTATCAGGCAGAACATTTCCAAAACCTCCACATTCATAAACTACTTTGCACCTGCATTTGAGAGGTCTTTGTGCATTCAGGTTGGAGGATATTTACTCTGAAATCCCTGCTAAAAGCTCCTGTCTAAGACAATAAATCTCTTTCTGACCAGGGGATCCATCCAGGTCACAAAATCATCAGTATTTTAATCTGGGAAAAATTCCTGTAACCAGTTATTTTGGGAAGTGTTTGGGGTCAAAACCACACGGCAGCAGCTGCTTCCCTGGAAATTCATGCAGAGCCCTGTTCCTGCTGTTCTCAGGCCCACATTCCCCACATCAGTGTTGAACAGAACTAATTTCCTACATTTTTAAGACAGGGGGATGAAGCCATAAATCACAAGTCCTGAGTCATTCAAAGGAAAAAATCATGTTAAAGCTCCAAGTATTTTATTATAAAAATAAAGCAAAAAAATTGAAAATACTCGAAGTTTCATATTTTTGTTTACTGGATGCTTTGGCATCTACTCTGAGTATTTCTGTATTAATGAGGGGGGAAAAAATCACACATAGTGTATCCATTGTTTCGTACTCCTTTTCCTTTATTTCACATGAAAAAGAGAAAAGAGATTGATTGAGCTGAAATTTGAAGCCAATCTCAGGGGATTAGTTTCATATTCACTTAGTTTCCTGTAAAGCTTCTGCATTTATAGTTATTTTTAAAGAAAAACTAAACTGAAGGTTGAAAGCCATTAGCAATAACTCACTTGGATTTTAACTCATTCTGATGTTTACTTATTTTGATTTTAATGCACTCTGATATTCTTATGCCATTTGCTGGCACATTTCCATGTATTCAAGGAGCTGAATTGTTCTGATTTGCCAGTCTGGGAGCAGAAAGGAATTCAGAGCACCAGACCCACTGAGGACACAAGTTCCTTAAGATTTAATTGAATTTAATATCTATTGATAAAGGTTTGGTTTAACCCCTTCAGGAGCATTGCCTTCATCCAACCTGACAAAAATGCCTCTAAATTCATCTAAAAGTTTCTTGATAGCCATAAAATCTGAGGCATAAAGAGCAGGGATATTTTTAAGTCTGGTGCAAGGCTGGAGGTGCAGAACAGGTCCCACCCCAGAGGTGTTGATGGCCTGGGTGATGGGGGCTGTGTGTGGCCATCTCTGCTTCTCCCCTGTCCAGAAGCTGCTTTCTGGAACCTGCACATCCATTTGGAGAGCAAAGGGAGAGCTGGGAGGTGCTGTCTCCAGCAGGGATGCTCAGCACAAGGGAATAAATAAGAGTGTGGATAATTCAGGCTGTGGGGGCTCAGCAGCACAAGCAGGAGCAGGGAGGAGTGGGTTTTGTCCAGCACCACCACTCCAGGGCACACAGAGCCAGAGGAGATTCCTGGAAATGCAAACCCTGAGCACTGGGAAGCCGTGAGTGAACAGATGAGTGAACAGCCATGGGCATAAAATGCAGCAGGAGGATCCCGCTCCAAAATCTGTTGATTGTCCTGACAAGGAGGGAGTAAACTCAAGCCTTGAAGGCAGCCAGGCTTCCTTGGACAGGTCCTCATTTTCTCCTTTCAATGTCCTTTAAGTTTCATGCCTATGGAAGTTCTTCCTTCCCTTCAAATAGAAAGCTCTCATCAAAAGGTGTGAATGCACTTCTGGCAGGGAAGACCTTACTCAAGGCTGCCTGTCCTGGGCTTCCTCCAGGAGTGACATTTGCAGCAGGTTTCCCAGGAGAAGAGCCAGCTTTGACCCTCAGCACCATTTTGCTCATAACTCACGGGGTGGCATTGGGGGTGTTCTTGTGACATCCCCTCTGTGCACCAGGCTGGGCCAGGTCGTGAGCATTTTGTGAGTCACAGATTGTGAGATGTCAGAGAAGGAGTGTCAGGACTTGAGAGAATCCAGGAAAGAACAGCAAAAGTGATGAGAGGTTGGAAATCATGACATCTGAAGAGGTGTTAAAAGAATGGGGTTCCTGTAGTCTAAAAAAGCAGAAAATCGGTTGTTTCTCATGGCTGCTTTGGAATGATTTTTAGGAAAAACTATTGCACTGCCTTTAGGATATCAGGATGGTTTGGGGTTGGGCTGGATCATCTGCAGGAGTTGTAAAACCTCTTTATTGGAATCTCAGGGCATGGGGGAACAGTGCACAGCAATTGTCAGGGCACCCTTGTCAAAACTTGCTGAGAGAAGAATCCAAAACCCTAACATCAATCAGGAATAAACAGCAGGGCTGTTAAAACACAAACCATGCCAATCTAGCCTGATGGTTTTTATTTCATTGTGTGGCTGAATTATTTCAGTTCTCTGGCTTTTTTCTGGGAAAATGAATATTTTCAAAGTATTTTGTAGGGAAGGCCAGAACAGCAAAATCCAGGATAAGGCTTCTCTGTTTTGGAATAACCTGATAAACTCAGGATGGGCAGCAAACCACAGCTTTGGAGGGATGTGCTGTTTCAGGAGGAGTGGAAGCACTAATTGCAGTGGAACACTTTAATGAATGCAGCAGTACCACAGGGCAGATTCTGCCCTCAAATGTGACTCCAAGCTCGAGCAGTGAAATCAGTTGCACAATCAGAGTTTTGCAGCTCTGCATCATCAGCCTCCCACAGACAGGACAGAATGGGACTGAGAACTGCTCTCCTAAAATATTGTTTAAATGATCTGCTGTGGAATTCTGCACTCAGACTTTGGCAGCAGACCTGGACCTGGATCTGGCATTGGTGACAGCACCATGGGACAGGGGGACTTCCCAGCTGGAAAAGACAGTCAGGGTCTGTGGGGTGCAAGATTCACAGGAGATACCAGACATTGCAGGCAGGAGATGCTTGAAGTGTTTAATTTCTGACTCCTTCCTGCCTCTTGCAGAGTCAGGATGTCACATCCACTGTCACACCTACTGCTGCTGGTGCTTTTGCAAAACTGTGCCCTTTCAAGTGCTGTGTTGGGCTCTGCTGACTGAAGACAAACCCACAAACTTTCAACCAGCCTGCAGATTTTCCAGCCCTATTCCATTGGATATCTCCCCAATAACTGAGATAATTTGTGCAGTCAGAGGCTCCAGCAGGTGAAAGTTGAAAGGTTTGCACTTTTGTGTGGACATTATCCTCATTTTCACCTTGCTCTGTCCCTTTGGCATGAGTAACAGATGTTCAGATTATCGTGAGATGAGCTGAAGCTCATTTGAGAGTCTGTACAAATTCCATCAACTAAACTAAAACCATAAAAACAGTTCCTTTTGAGGCAGGGTCAAGTCAGGCTACAACAGGCCCCACGGGGAACAGAGGTTAACCTGTGCTGGGGCACAGACAAGGTGCTTTACCTCAGAGATGGGAGCTTCATTCACCTGGAACAGCACCAGGTGTGCTCTGCTGCAGCCTCCTGCTGGGACAGAGGGCAAACCCTGCTTGGTTCTGCCTCAGAGCCACCCTGCTCCTGTTCTAAACACAAAATACCTGACATTGCCACTTCACAGGAGAAATCTGAACAATCTGGAATAGTTTCAGTTCAGAGCATGAACATCCAACCACAAACCAACTGGGAATTCTGGCCAGCTGGGAGGGAGAGCTCCTGAGGGTTCTGTTCAGCCTGAGAGCAGAGCCATGGAGGTGGTGCCAAGGAAAAGACACAATTATTGAGAGTAATTCATCTTTTAGGGACGCTGAGGGTGTCCCCTGCTGCACGTGGGGAGGACACCTGCCATCAGGTATCCCAGCTGCGGTGCCAGTGTCTGGCTGCAAGGTTGAGCAGGTCAGAAAGGGAAATTCCTGCCCTGCCCTGTGACCAGCCCGCTGTGTCACCTTTTCATTCAAGGCAGTTTTGTTCTTCAGTCCCTGTCCTGCTGTGGGGAGAGCCTGGAGCTGTCACTTCCAAACTTAACCAATCCAAAGAGCTGAATCCAACCTAGTTTCAACCTTCCCTTCCCTGATTGCCCTCTGATTCTAAGCAATGGGAAGGAGCAGTAAGGAATTTAATGCTCCTGGGAGCTCTTGATGTTCCTTTAAAATCCATGGAAAATGTGGAGTGATTAATGATTAGGAACTTGCTCCAATGCAGTGTTTGTACCATGGATTTGTGTCAATTGCTTAAAGAACTGCACCTGTGCCTAGCACCTGATGAGCTGTGAATTCCAGGGTGGGTATTTTGGATGGACCTTGGTCTAATCCATTCATGTTTGGAATCATCCATCCTTACCTTGCTGCCATCCCATTTTTCTGCCTGTGATGGGCCCTCAATCCACATCATTCCTCTCAGGGCTGCTCCAATGAAGAACTATCAGCACATATTTTGCTCTTTCTATCTAAAAATTTCCTTGTAGAGATGATCACCTTCATCATAATTGCAGCAGGGCCTAATGCCAAACAAAATGAAATGGAATTGGAAGCACCTCTGGTGCCTCTGACCTGCGTGAGCTGTGGAAAGCAGGGTCACAGTGGCCTGCAGGCGCAGCAGAGGCACCAGAAGGGGCTTCTGGAGCATCTCTAGCGCTTCTGAACAATCCCTGTGTCTGAGTCCAGCAGAGCTCAGGACTCTGCCCTGGCTGAGCCTCCTTTAGGAGGAGCTGGGCCACCTGGAGATGGAAAATCCTCTACCTTTGCACCAAAATGTCCAGCAGCAGCCCCTGCAGAGCGCTGGGCTGGCACAGGACTCGGGGATGGCTCAGATTTCTCCGAGCTTTGCAGGAGCTGTGGCCCAGCAGGATCCCTGCTGGCAGGGGCAGCCTTGATGCCCTGTCACAGGGTCTGGATAATCCAGCAGGAATGTGGGCAGTGCTCAGGCCTGATCCCAACCCCGAGAGCTGGCGCTGCACAGGTGCCACTGCACACACAGCCCAGGGAATGCTGCTCACCTGGAAATGCACAGAGAGCAAAGCTCGTGTTTTACTGAATTGGAAACATTAGGGAAAACCCCCAAATATTTCATTAACCCTCATGGGCAATAACAAAGAAGAAACCATAAATATGCTGCAGGTGCACCATAAGACCTTCAACCTTCCCTCACCCTGGGCCATGGTCCTGAGCCAGCGCTGTCAGGGAAAGGTTTGATCACTTCATGGGCATTGTGGCTCATCCTTCTCAGCACCACAAACCCCCTCCTATCACTGATCCCGTGTGAGCAGACCCTGCCCTGATCCCTGCATGCCAAAACAGTGCCCCTTTAGCACACAAATTTGTTACAAACCCAAAGCAACTGGAATGTGCAGAGCTGCAAACTGCAGAGCCAAGCAGAGCAGTTGTGGCAAGGATGGTTGAGTGCTTTGCTTCTCCTGTGAAGTGCTGTCAGTTCAAATCCATGCTGGAATCTCAAATAAAATGAACTCATTTTTCCTGCCTGGAAACTTCCCAGGACTTCCAAGTAATCTGGTATCACATTGCCAGCAGAATTGGGCAAATGATTTATCCCACAGTTTTTGTTTCTTCTTTTTTTCCCTCTTGCAGCATCTGTGGGTTGTTCAGGATATTGCTTGATCAGATTTCTTTGATGAGATGATGGCAGGGCCTTTTTTCCACTTCATGATCACTCTGCCAGGAAAATCAGACTTTTCCTCACTGGGAGCTGTGGTGCAGTTTCTATTCCTGTGCAGTTTCTTGTCACCTTTCCAGGCTGCAAGAGAAGCCTCCAGAAGTTATCCCAGGTACATGTGTGCAGTGAAAGATGTGCAGAACTCCAGGTGCTCAAAGCAAAAGGAGCAGCAGCTTGGCTGAGCCAATTCCATCCCATTTTTCCTACAGGATGCACAGATGGTGTGTCCCTAACCCAAAGGAGAGGGCTGGTGGATGTGTGTGAGCTCCAGTGCTGGAGTGATGTCCCAGAGAAGTGGTGTTTGCCAGCCTGGAGGGTCAGTTCCTCTCTCAGGCTGGGAGGGGCTGAATCCACAGCTCAAGGTGCCCCAAGAACCACCCTCAGTGTGAAAAACCAGAAAATCTCGTCTGGCTGAAATCTTGTCATGCTCCAGATTTGTGGAGTCCTCCTGAAACATTGCTCAGAATCCCAGAAAGATTCATGCCTTGATTTGGGAGAGACCTTAAAGATCATCCAGTTCCTTAAAATTCATCCAGGGCATCTTCCTCAAGAAAGTTTGAGGAACTGAGATCAGCTTGATGGCCTTGGGCAACCACCCATTCCAGGGACCTGGGAGTGATCACAACTCCAGAAACGTTGATGTATGGAATCAAAGACCCCTGAGGGCTCAAATTCACATCAAATTCACCTGCAAGAAGGAGGAAAACAGCGGAGCAGCTGGAGCTTGAGTCTTGCTCAGGAAGGGTCAGGCTTTAGAATGAACCAGAGAGAAAGAAATATTAAAGGTGTGGTGGAAAATGGGATTCTGTGCAATAAGGAAATTGCCTTAGAAATAATTCAATCTGCTCTTTAAATGCTCAGTGTATCAGGCAGCAAGATGCAGCAGAATGTTTGAGAAATAGATTGCATTGAGCAAAAAATCCTATAGTGCTGATAAGTGGCAGACAGCTCAAGAAAATTCACTAAACAAAGCCAAGCAAGTGGGCCAGCAATAAATGTAATCCAGGTGAGCAGGCTGGAGGTAGAAGGCAACAATAACTGCAGGCAGCCATGCCTAAATGTGCTGACAGTTCCCATTATGAGACTCAGTTCTCACTTTTTGATAACTTTGCTACTTTAATTCACTTGGGCTGCAGCTCTCCTAGCCAAGGTCTGCTCCAGACTGGGTTTGAAAAATTGCTGCTGTGGATCAGTGCCGGGGGTAAGGTCTCTGGGAATTTATTAGATAAAAATGATTCCACATCCTTTTTTTCCAAAATGCTTTAAAAATCACAAAATACATCCAAATACTGTTAAAAGGGAAGTGAGGCTCTGAAGGGAAGCACCAGAGGATGTTGAAGTGGCAGCAGGGAGGTTGTCCTGCTCTGTTGGTGCTCTGGCTGGAGAACCCCTGTGCTCCTGCCAGGCAGAGCCCTGCTGTGATGTCACTGCCAGGAACGGAGACTTCAGAATGCCACACAACACCAGATTTTCCATTTTAGCCTGGAAGACAGAAGATTTGTAAAAATGTGCCTCTCCCATTATAGCCTAATTTGCAATATTTATTGCTGTTGGTGCAAAGGCTCAGCAGTGGGGAAAATCTATTTCAGGTTTGTTATGGCTGTTTCAGCTGTGTCCACAAATGGGTTTTGGTGCCTGAATATCTCTTGAGTTGTTTAAATAAAACCCTCAGGTTCCCCTGACATTTCTTAATGCTCCATTTAGAGTCATCTTCTCTTGGAGGGATCTGGACCTTCTGTGCTTTATGGGTTGACCCTTCCCAAGTCCTGGCCTTACAGAGCTCTTCCTCTCAGCCTTGACTGGGATCTGCTTCTGCCCTAAACCTAAGTTAAACTCTCTGGGTTTGATGCAGAGGCTCAGACCTTTCCCAGCTCTGCCAAGAGATGACCAGGAGGCCCTGGAGCCAACAGGAGAGATAAACAGAATTTTCTGTGCCTGGAAGGTGCCCTAATGAGGACAGGCCAATGTGGACTGCACAAGACACTCACAGGGCAGCAAGAAACAGCCTGAGATGCTTTTGCTGCAGCTCCAAGGCTTTGGCTCCTGCCAGGGATCAGGGGTAGCCCAGGCAGGATGGGGAGGCTCCTGTCCTGTTCTAGCAGGGCTAGGTGAACTGCAGAGCTCCTTCCAGCCTCAGGGACTGAGGCACCTCACAATTCTCTCACACTCTTGTTCTCTGGAGACCCCTTGTTCTCTGCACCCCACTCAGGAATGGAGGATGAGATCCTGTATTTTACACAGACTCAATGAATCCTCAGAATCTGACTTTCTGTGAGAAGTGTGTGCTGGTGTTAGATGATAGGATTCTGGAATAATACGAGCCAGATTTGATTTTGGGCGAGTCCTTGGAGCAGAACTCAGTGATGCTCAGAATGACTTAAACCCCAGGCTGCTCTTGCTGGGATTTTCAGCTTCTCCTTTTCACACATAGTGGGGGTAATGGGGAACACTTTTATTTCCCTCACTTTATCCAATATTTGGGCATTGTTTGTGGTAGGATGTGACCCTTTAGAACCCTGTTGAGCTGCCTGCCAGTGCTGTCAGCTGCAGGAAAGTGCAGCCCTGCTGCTCCATGGAGATCACCTTTACCTGGTGTGTATCCTCAGCTGAAATTTCAGTGTACATCCCACTTTTCTCAAACATGTTCCATCTGTTTTTCTGAAGGCTCCTAACCTCCAAAGGCAGCTGAGGCACTGCCCAGGCAGTGATGTCCATTAGAAAAGCACAGACTGGTGCCTGGAGTTGGAGGTGGGCTCCAAAGCAGCCCCCCAGTAACACCAGCAGTGGCTGAGAGCTGCTGCTCCCTCTGAGGGTGCTCTCAGCACTGCCAAGTCAGAAGGAGCCTCAGCACTGCTGCTGCAAATTCCCAAGGAATTCAGGGATGTGTGTGGATGTAGGCACATGGCTTCAGTCTGCTTGCAGAGGGGAATCAGCATCTTAATTCTGGCAGGCAATTATCCCCCTACAGGCCCCACTCCTCACATGAGCACTTGTTTGCAGCACAGTTTCTGTTTTATCTCCCATTGCATTCCTGGAAAAGCAGGGACACTAAAAAGCTTCCGTAGGCAGGGATGTGAGTGGGAGCTGTACTGGTAAAATTATACTGGTGGTATAATTATCCTGATCAATTTTCCATATAAAAGAGACTTCAGAAGAACTCATTTGTTTAACTATGTAAGCCTCAGCCTTTACTCCAGTGGCATCTCTGTTCACCAATCAACATAATGAACATAGGCAATTAAGGTGCACCAGAAACCTGGTTACATTTCCTAAAGGCATTTCCCAATGTCCAAATGCTTGATTTGCAAAATTAATGAGCTGCTGAAGTCCCTTGGTATAAATCAGCACATCTCGACTGACTTCAGATGAGATCCCCTCATCCAGCTGAAGGCTGGGTTCTTTGTTAGCCATGGGCTGCTCTGGGAAGCAGAATGATGGTTATTTTCAATATTTACAGTTTGATGCTGGAAGTTAATTTGGAAAGTATACCCAGTGATTGAATTGAACAGCAAACTCATGCAAAGGGGAAAAAAAGGGCTTTTTCCTCTGGGCTGACTTGTGCCTAGTGAGGTGCCCCACTGTGATGGGCAGACTTGAAGCTCCTCATTTCATCCAGGCAAATTTCTTCCCAGAAAACTGGATACAAACTGCAGGATGTGGCCCCCCAGACGCCAGGGAGCAGCAGTGCCCCTCATTAGCAGTGGGATTTAACGGTGGCCCTGGTACATTTGCCATTTGCTGGGTGAGTCCCATGGACATGGAGAAAAGATTCTGCTCCTCGATTACGCAGCAGCAGAAAGCGAAGGGATGTCAGGTCCCCTGCTCACAGCTGCGTTGGCTGGTGCTGCCCTCAGGGGGTGAGACTCCTCCTAAAACCTCTGAAGTGTTTGTGGCTGATTTGAGTGAAAGTGATTTGCCCTAAACCCTCCCTGTATTTAGTGACTTCTGCATTAAAGAACCAGCCCTGCTCCCGACAGGGTCCTGATTTCCACTCTCTTATCAGCATTTGACAGAAAAGTGTCAGGAGGAGAAGCAGTGCAAGGGGCAGTGTCAGGGACATCTTGAGTCCCCGCAGCTCCCTGCCCTCAGGGACCCGTCCTTACCCCCACACTCAGATCTGGGAGCAGCAGGAATTTGTAGGGGAAGGGAGGAGTTTGGAATCCGAATCTGGTCCACAGCTGCTGGCTGCATCCTCCCCTAGGGCTGTGGCATCCCTCAGACTCATGTCGAGGCCAGGGGAGGTTTATGTGGGATATCAGGAAATATTTTTTCCTGGAAAGGATGGTCCGGCTGTCCAGGGAAGAGTGGAGTCATCATCCCTAGAGGAAGTAAAAAGAAGTGGATGTGAAAGTCCAGAAAATTGGCAGCACTTTCACAGCAGGGACTGTGAAGGAGGGCAAGGATAGTGCAAAGAGCAAGGACAGAGCTTTGGCCCATGGTGAAAATGCATCTGAGTGACTCCAGGAGACACTGAGCCACAACTTAGCAGAAACACAGAGATTATTGTAGAATTCTACGCATTCCCAGAGAAAGTTGCATCTTTTGCAGTGCACTGGAAAGGCAAGCAGAACATTCTTCACAGCACAAGGACAGGGGAGTATTTCAGATGCAGAATCTGAAGCATTTTTGATGACCTATTCTTTACTCACATTTATTATTTAGGTCTGACTGTTTCAAAAACCGGATGGTTTCTCCTTATTCTTAAAGTCAGATGCTGATGCTGAGCTGGAAGTTTTTACTCTGCTCTTTACATTGAGCTGACCTCTGTCTCTCCTCCTAACAGCAGCTCTGAAATACAGCGAGACAAATCCAGAGCCCTCGTTCTGTTCTGAGGGCTGCAGAGGCAAGAGGGGTTCCTGTCACTGACAAACCGGTGCAACACGAGTCCTGTCTTTATCTCACTGGACATCTGAGCCAGGCTTACCTTTGTATCACCAGCGCTCTGGGGAGCAGTGCCTCAGAGTGCAATGACCCATCTCAGGCCCTGGATAACCCAAAACCAGCTGGTGCTGCCCTGCTGGGAGGGGTCACCTCCCATCCTGGGGGGTTCTGCTGCCCTCGTGTCCCCATCTGTGCAGAGCAGGATGGAAACAGCTCGGAGAGGCCCCTCACTCTGACTGCTCCCTCTCTCCAGAGCCAACACCATCCTCCCCCCTCAAACTGCATCATCAAATGTCCCGAGTACGAAATGCCATCCTGCCTGACACTGCACATTCCTCACATTCCTGGCTTCTCCTTGCTTGAATTTCCCTTTGTAGCTTTGATGCCCATACAAAACATTACTAGAAGTAATGGTGGTTCCAATTCACTTTAAAATACTTCCAACCCATCCCATCCATCTGTGTCCCTGAATCCTTGAATCCTACTTGCACTGTTTGCCCTGGGCTGCCAAAATTCCCTTTTGTAGCTCAAAAGCAGAGGGAAAAGGGGGACATTGGATTTCGGGGCCACTTCCCTGTGAGTTCCAGCACATCAGAATAAAACAGAGGAGCAGAGCAGCCGCTGAAGACAAAAGCCTTTGATCTGATTTTATCAGAAATACTTGTGCCAATGAGGAGGAGAACGGGGCAGAAACTTCAAGGTGAGAGTCAGGATCAGCAGGGTCTGAATTTCCTTTGAGGCCTTTCCATTTCCCACATGAAAGCTGCTCCCTCTCTGTGTCTTCCTTCCTGGGCTCCCTGGAACCTTTTAGTCTGGCTGCAGGTGATGGTCTCAGAGCAAACTTTCACTTTCTGGAGAGGCTGCTGATGAAATCTCTTTAACTTACTCCTCTGCCCACTCTGTGCCCTTCAATTTGGAATCAAAAGCAATTTCCCTCCCCATCATTTTCCTTATATATAGAAATGTTTACCTAAAGGTTAAAAATCCATTTACTGTGACTCTGGAGATGTGCCTGGCACTGAGGGATCTCTGGACAAAGACCCTGTAATGAGGACCTAATTAAGTGAAAGCTGCCACAGGAAATCAGGGTGGACAGGAATTTTCTGCTGGATGTCAGTGCTGCAGCTCTGAGTGAATTGAGCGGGAGGAAAAGGTGGCACTTCAGAAACAAAGGAATTTTTGATCACTCATAACTAGAAATTCTGAGATACCTACAGAGTGGGGGGGAGGGAGGTTGGAGAGGACTCTTCTCATTATGTGAGGCAAACACAATCAACAGTCCTAAAACTGGAGCCACAACAACCCTCACCAAACCTGGCCCAGGACTGTGGAGCCTCGCCCAGTCTTGGTTGTTTCTGTGGGTGACATTTTGTGCTGAGATTCCACATCTGCTCCTTCCCTGGGAGTGGGGATCTCTGAGCTTTGGAGAGCAGGAGATGTTGGACTTCACAAAAAGAGGTCCTAGCCCCCAGTCCCAGAGAGGCCCAGGCCAGGTTCCTGTGGTGTGGATCCAGAGGTGAAGGTGGCTCCCCTGCAGCTCTCACAGCTCAGGGGCAATGTCCCATCCATTCCCACACCCTTCATTTTCCAGGGCCTAAAGAGGGATTACAAGAAGGCTGGAGAGGGACTTGGGACAAGGGATGGAGAGACAGGACACAGGGAATGGCTCCCAGTGCCAGAGGGCAGGGATGGATGGGATCTTGGGCAGGAATTGTTCCCTGTGAGGGTGGGCAGGCCCTGGCACAGGTGCCCAGAGCAGCTGTGGCTGCCCCTGGATCCCTGGCAGTGCCCAAGGCCAGGCTGGATGGGGCTGGGAGCAGCCTGGGACACTGGGAGGGGTCCTTGCCATGGCAGGGGTGGGATGGGATGAGCTTTAAGCTCCCTTCCAGCCCAACCCAGTCTGGGATTCTCTTACTGAGAAGGAGCTGAGTGCAATGACTTGTTTATTATTTGAAGGCATTTTAGTATGTGAAGTCTGTCTTTTATTTTCCACTTTATTTTTTGTGTATTTCTTCAGGAAGAACCATTACAGATTTTTTTTCCTTAACATTTCACAGGAGAGCCTGCAATGGTTTGGACTCAAACAGCTTCAGCCAGGTTTGATTTAGATGTGAAACAGGGCCCTCAGGTCCTTCCCCAGGGGTGTGGTCACAGGGTCTCAGGTCTGTGGGTTCGTTGGGAGAATTAAGACTAAGAAGTGACGGCAGTGGCTGTGTCTCGTTCTGAACTTCACTTTTGAACACTTCAGTCTCTGTTAAAGGCAGTGGTTTCTGTTAGCAGGCAGGTTCTGATTCTGCAGTTTGGAATTTGGGAAGCTCACAGAGAGGCTCCTGCACAGAGCCTGACCTCTGTGCTTCCAGCACAACTCTCCCTTTGCCATGAAGGGTGAATCTTTCTTCACCTTAACCATCTCAACTGAGAAAAAAGATAATAAATTATCCACAGAGGATTTTATGCAGCATCTCCACACGATTTCAATTTTCAGCCAAACCAATGTCAAGTGTTTAACGCTCACTTCCAGTTTTTATTTCCTTGTAGAGCTTTTCTCCTTCACTTAAAAACTCTGGGATTCACAGGGGTTTTCCCTACATCCTCTTCACAAGGACATTGAAAAATATTGTCCATAAATTCCCTGAGCTGTGAAATTTTCAAAGCCTGAAAGAAATGGCATTGGCCACTTTGACCCACATAAAAATATTTAGTGACAGAGAGATGTGTTGGGGGGAAAGAAGAGCTAATTTTTTTCTTTTTACAAAAATAATGTTTCCTCTTGTTCCATCTGAAGTTTTAGTGCCCAATTGACCTTATTTGTACATGCATGAACAACATTTTCAGCATTGCTTTCTCTTTGTGAGCACTCCCCTTCCATTCCCTGGCTGTCTCACCTATCGAGCTGCTTCCAAATGCCCCAGAGGATATTTGTGGTTACACAGAACTTGACTTTTTAATATAAAATTGAAATAGAGGTGGCAGAAGAAGCAAAACCAAATCACCACCAAAAAAATTACACAAATTTATTTCAGCAGATTTATTTCCTTTTGCACCTTTGAGTGGCCAAGGAGCTGTTGTGTGAATGCCACCCTACAGGATAAATCCCCATTTTCTCTTGGGGTTTTCAGGAATAAAACCACAGGAATAACCCTGGAGCTAGGTTGTACTTCAGAAACAGGATTTATTTATTTTTTAAAAAAGATTTTCTCCTGACTGGGTAACAGCAATTCTGAACATTTTGAATTGAAGCGAGGCAGAGCCTGTCAGCTTCCCTAAAGGAACACGAGTATTTCTAAAGAGCTTCTAAAGGAGGTTGCAGGATGTTAATTGCCTATAGATACTGTAAAATGAGAACTAAAATACCAAAGGTTGCCAGGTCCCCTTCAGTCATTTTTTTCCCCAGAATTCAGGCTGCAGCTCAGACTTGTTCTAAAGGTAAAAAGCTTTTTCTTCCATACCTGCAGATGCAGGATGAGACTTGTCCCTGTCCTTTGCTCGCAGACAGGTCAGCAAACACCCATCTCCATCTCCAGAATCTGGGCAAGATTGACATTCTACTGTGCTCATTTCTGCTGTGCAACCTTTACAGGCTTTAGCAGGGCAAGAAATTAGAATGAACACATTAAAACTTGTAGAATAAGAAGCATGAGCTAAACCAGTGGAAATCTCAGCAATCCCTTCTATCTGCCTACTCCAGCCAGCATCTGAGAGACCAAATCCTGCCCCACTGAAACCGCTCCAGCTCCCTGGAAGCAGAGGTGTAATTCATCCCTGCCTCTTGAGCTTTTGCTGCAGGAAATTCAGAGGCTGGTGGTGATTATTTGCTGTCAGCACTGGGGTG
Source organism: Anthoscopus minutus (assembly GCA_013399455.1). Taxonomy (NCBI): domain Eukaryota; kingdom Metazoa; phylum Chordata; class Aves; order Passeriformes; family Paridae; genus Anthoscopus; species Anthoscopus minutus. Next base: position 307,262 of record VWYI01008742.1, on the reverse strand, counting down.
GTCACAGTAACCACGGCACAACAATGTCTGCAGCTTGGTGGGTCCCTCCATTCATCCTTCACCATGAACCATCTTGGAGAATCCAAATCATCAGCCTTTGATGGGCCAGAGCTGTGCAGACACTGCCAGCCCTGCAGGAGCAAATGGAGCTGCTCCCAGCTCCTCTGCCCGCTCTGGATGTGGCTCCTCCAGAGCTTTGGTGTGCCCTGAGTTTCTCCAAGAGCTGTGGCCACGTGTGGCTCTCGGGGTGCTAACTGAGGAACAGCACATGGTTATTTAGAGCTGATTGTGTTTTCTCAGAAGTAGCTGGGTGTGAGATGAGCTCCAAGGATGCCACAGGGCAGGAGCAGTGTGGGCTTTGAGGGGTGGAATGAGATTGAAGGTCTCGCCTACCCAAACCAGTCTAGAATTCTGTGAACCCCCAAACCAGGGGCTGTCAACCCATGGCCACCTTCCCTCTGCTGCTGGCATGGCTGAAGATGCCCAAACCAGCCCAGATTTTGTGATTAATTGTTGCTCCACAGGAATCTGCCATAGCTGGCCTGTCCTGCAAGCTCCCAAATGCTCTTTGCCCTCCTGTTTGCCTCTTTCCCATTCGAGTCTTCAGCAGCTGTGCTCTCTAATTCTTACCACTCTCAGAGAACAGATTAATACACAAAATAACATCATGAGCAGCAGGGATCTGATAAACTCAATTGGCTCAATGACTGCTGGCAATGTTTTCTCTAAATCAGAAATCATTCTGGGAGGGGCAGAATAAAAGGAAGAGTGAGGCTCCATGTGTGAAGCCTGTGTGTGCAAATGTGTGTGTGTGTATAAGTACTTGCGGGTGTTTTTTTAAATTAGCTCAGCTTGCAAATATATATTTCTGCTAAAATGATGTTCAAACAGTCAAAAGCAGAAACAGATGTATTGAAAATATAAATACAGGGCTTAATAAATATTTTATAATCAAATATTTCAAAAATGTCATTTTTAAAAACATGAAAATTCAGCCTCAGGAGGACCAAAATATTTAATCACTCCCAAGAAATTCTTAAAAGGGAATCTCTTTCCATCAGATTCCTTCTAAAGAGAAGAATGAATTTCCAGGTGCTGTGAGCTATATTTATTTTAATCAAAATCACTCACTGAGTTAAAGGAGATAAAATAATCAGTGAGGTCATTATTAAGTGAGATAACAACTTCTGAATGAATGCTCTAATTAATCTAATTATAAAATGGAATGGTATCTTGCTAATCAGGCTGTTAACTGCACCCTGGAAGTGTGAGGCTGTAATCACAGTTGTGTGAGCCAGGGCAGGGCTGTGGGGAAGGAGGGGGAATCACACACCAGACCCTGCTGGCACAGGTGAGGCAGGAACCTGCCAGGGAATGTGACCTGCAGCTCATCCCCACGGAGCTGAGGGGCATTAAAAACTGTCTGAGTGGTCCCTCTGCTTCAGCTGCGCTGTTCCCCTGGCCTTGGACACAAACCAGGACTCCATGAACGTTCCCAAACAGCTCCAGTGAGGCCCATTCTGCTCTGCAGCGAGGGAGTGTTGGGAAAGGCACCGTGGTTTGGAGGAAGGATGTTCAGCTGGACACAGGGCTGAGGAGGGCTCTGAGAGGCTCTTGAGCTGCCTTTTTCAAAACCTGTGGGATCCACAGCCAGGGATCCTGTCAGCCCAGCTGAACCTGGATACAGCTTTACAGTCAGAAATACCCGGGCTGACATAAGGAATTCAAGACACAACTGGAGCGAGTCCAGAGGAGCCACGGAGCTGCTCCAGGGCTGGAGCCCCTCTGCTCTGGAGCCAGGCTGGGAGAGCTGGGGGTGCTCACCCAGAGAGGAGAAGGCTCCAGGGAGAGCTCAGAGCCCCTGCCAGGGCCTAAAGGGGCTCCAGGAGAGCTGGAGAGGGACTGGGGACAAGGGATGGAGGAACAGGACCCAGGGAATGGCTGCCAGTGCCAGAGGGCAGGGCTGGATGGGATCTTGGGCAGGAATTGTTCCCTGGCAGGGTGGGCAGGCCCTGGCACAGGTGCCCAGAGCAGCTGTGGCTGCCCCTGGATCCCTGGCAGTGCCCAAGGCCAGGCTGGATGGGGCTGGGAGCAGCCTGGGACACTGGGAGGGGTCCCTGCCATGGCAGGGGTGGCACTGGATGGGCTTTAATGCCCCTTCTAATTCAAACCAGTCCAGGATTTTCTGAATACCCTGGGCCTGTTCAGATCCTGCAATGCTACCCCAGCACCCCCAGATTTTATTTTATGGCATCTTCCCATGTGCATGTTCTGCACTTGATTTCTCTTTGTGGGTGTTTCCATTATCCAGGTGTCACCTTGACCTGTCCTCACCAGGAGCATCCGAACCCTCCCTCCCCTGTCTGAGCAAGATCCTCCCTTTCTGTCACTGAGCAAAGAGCCCGAGGGGTCTGGGCACATTCCTGGCAGCAGCAGCTTTCTCAGCTGCTCTGAGCTGTGTCCTGCAGGTCTCACCCCATTTCCTGCACCATTTTCTTCCCTCAGGTGGTGGTTGCTGGTGATTTACCAACTTCAATTTTCCTGGTCCAAGGAACACCAGGAGAGGATGGGTTCTGAGCTGTGGTGCCTCTCTGAGGCTGCTCTGAGGGAGAGGAAAGAATTCTCCCTCTCTAAGTGATGCCAGGTGAATGAGGAATGCTTGCCTGGTTTAAAATGTGTACTAACAAATCCATGCATGGCAGCTTGATGAAAAGCTAAAATGACACATCTCTGAGTGAGCTTTCCAAACAGCGTCACGGGATTTTAAATATTTGAGAAGGAAGATAACATTGTACAAATTGTATAAAATGTGGCTGTACCACTGCACAGGCTCTTCAAGGGGGAGCAAACGTTTATTTCATGCTCAGGTGTTTTCATAAACCTCACCCAGACCTTTCTACATTTTTAGTTCCTATATTCCTCTACATTCTGACATAATAATTTATTTCCTTGGAGGGGGGAAAAAAGAGAGAAAATATTTTTCTCCTACTTATTAACACCTGGTAAGAATTTTCACAGCTATTAATAAACCCAGAGTACTTTATTTCACTTGAGCAGATCCAGTAGCCAAATGATGTTCTACCAGACATGTTTTGAAATTTCCAGTAAACACACTAAAAATATTTCGCCACAAATAATATGGAAAGTGCCGTTCATTGCAACACTCAATTTCCTGTTGTCTGTATAAATGTTCTACAGGCAGGAGCATTCAGATTTGGAAATATGGAATAAATTTAAGTTTAAATGAAGTAAGAAAGTTTACTGTTGCAGAAAAAGCCAGCCTTCTACAAAATTTTAGGCCAGCTCCCCTGGATTATGGAAAGAAGGTGCTCAGAAAAGTGAAGTGTGCTTTAGTGTTTATTTTAAGGCAAACTTCTCTAAAGGGTAGTTCAATTAAGGATGGATTTGCTGAGTTACTTGGAGAGTATTCCTGGGCATTTGGAAGTCCCATGGCTGAATTAACAGAGCAAGCAGCCAGTGTCACCCTCAGTGGCACTGCCCTGGTGCACACCCCTCTCTGATATTGGAGTCTTTGTGCCCCAGGCAGTTTCAGAGACATCAAAGCTGCAGTTCAGGAGCAATGGGTGCATTCAGGAACATTGAAATTCAAGATATCACACCCTGATCATCCTCATCCCATCCTGGCTCTGCTCTCTAGAGAGAATTGGGCTGCACTGCAGGGACTGGGGGACACCAGGATGGGGCTGGGGCAGTGATGCTCCACCTGCAGTGGGCAGGCTTGGGAATGCCTTCCATGGAAGGAATTCTGTTCTGGAAAGGCACTGAGGGCAAATCCTGGGGTGTGTGCTGCCCTCAGCTCGGCTGCCTCGCTGCAGTGGGCCTGTGCCTGCTACATGAAGGGGAAAGCACTTAAGATAAAGAAGCAAATCCACCATTATTAAACATTCCCTTCCACCCTTTACCAAATCACATAATAACTGATACTCCCCCTATTTCGCCTCGGGAAAGGCACGGTGGGTTAAAATTAACAGCAATTCTATATTCATTGCAAGCTCCTAATTAACCAGGCTGGGCCGTGCTGCTCCAGCCAGATAATTCCCCAATATTTAGCCATTAGTTCTCTTCAATTTGGCCTGCTGCTGCTGCTGCTGCTGCTGCTGCTGCTGGCAAGTTGTGCCTCACAAACAATTATGCTGAATGCCAGCTGTCCCCACAGAGCGCGGCTCCCGCTGCCGCCTTGTCAGGCCCGCTCTGCCCGAGCTGGGGAGACAATTTGACATTTGACATCCGAGTGGGGATGAAGAAGAGGGTCAGCCACAACCCCAGAGAGGACTTTTAATTGCAGCAGCCTCGTGGGCTGAGCACATGCACGGCCCCAGCTGAGCTTTTCCCTGACAAGCCGCTCTTTCCTGCTCCAAGGAGACCCATCCAGGCCCCGCTTCAGCCAGAGCTGGATCTGCACAGGGAGAACCTCTGGAGTTCCTCCAAAGGAGGAGGACCTGTGGCCTGGTCAGGGTCAGGGCAGAGGATCAGCATAAAGTTGATATTTTACTCTGTGGAAAAGAAAAAATAAAATGAAAATGCCAAAAGTAGAGGCCTGGGTGGCCTTTCCAGCCATCCTGTGTGCAAGAGCCCTGGAGGAGCTGCTGGTGTTTGTCCTGCAGACCCCTGCAGGACCATCAGAGGGGCATTTCTTGGGCAGGATTCACACCCCCAGGGTGGGATGTCCCCAGTGCAGCTCCACAGGCACTGAGGCTGGAACCAGAATCTGGAGCCCCTTGTGTGGGGCTCTCCAGTGAGGCCCGACAGGGATGCATGGTCCCAATTCCATGACAGCACCACAGAGGATTGTGCTGGGAGTCTGGGACTTGTCCCATGGCCAGCTCAGCCCAGAGTGGGATGCAAAGAGGTGCTGGGGTGGGTGGGATCCCCCCTTGTGTCCTCCCTCCTCTGGGCTGCTCCTGGGATGGGGAATCTCCATCAGCTCAGGACGCTGTGCTCAAGTACATTTCCCTGGCCCTGCCTGGGTGTGCAGCTGCAGGTTCTGGATGAGGTGGGCCAAGGAACTGCATTTCTGTTTATTTAAAGGCAAGCTTCACTCAAGGGTTGTGTATTACAAGAAGAAACTTTTATAGTTGAAAAGGTTTGATTCACATTAATGCAGAAGAAAGCAGTTGCCAGCTGAAATTCCCTGGAAGAGAGTCTCATGGGATTCAGAAAAGAAGCAAAGAAATGTGCATGTTAATAAAATATTCTTTCAGATTCCCACATAAAGCATTGCATGTTTTTATGCTCGGTGTGGCAGCTTACTTTTATTTTAAAATAAACAAGTGCAGGTTTAATGGAAGGGCACTTGTTGACAGACACATTAATTTCTCACTGGAGAAACAGAGGAAAAGCACAGGTAAATTCCTGAGACAGGTGGATTTCCAGATAAAAGGCTAATGGTGCTCTGTTCCTCAGTTGCTGCTGTAAGGAGCTGAGAGGCAGCAGTTGAGTGGTTTAAGCTGGCTCTAGGGCAAGCAGTGAGGTGGCACCAATGGGTTCCAGTTGTGGGGACACACAGGTAAAACCAACTCAGCCAGGTGGGGTTTGCCTGGGGCACTTTGCTGGGATTTTTAAGCAAGTTGAGAAGCAGAGGAGCTTTTCTGCTCTGTTGGCACTGATGAAATACTCCCCTGGTGTCCACCCCTGTCCCAGGACATCCTCCCAGCAAACACAAGTCAGGAACACTTGCTCCTAATCATGAGCATCTCACAATTTAGAGTCCCTGTCACCAGGAAAAGTTGATAAAATTATTTATTTTAGGTCTCCATGTTAAAAATCCCATTGCTGCAGAAGTTGCCTCTGTGCTGAGGATTCACTTGGGATGGAAAATAAACCCCCGAAACAATTATATTTCCAAATCTGTCAGGTTCAGCCTCTGGGTATCAGTGTTGCAAATATTTTGACTTCTAAATATCTCTTTGGATAGCTGAGTTGGCTGCAGGGCAGCTCCACAACCTTGTCCCTTGTAAAATCTGAGGCTTGGGGTTTTCAAGAAACTCCCAAGAGCTCATGGACCATCATGTGGTCTCATAGCCCTGAGGTCCTGCTGGTGGAATTCCTGGAGAACACCTCACCTCAAACGCTGGTCTGGAGCATTAATTTCTGCAAAGGGGTGAGTTAATAGAACCCCTAGACAACCTTGTGCCCAATACTTCAACATTTTCACCAGGACCCCTGAGTGCTCACAGGATTTTGAAACACAGGAAAAAAACCCAACCCCAAAATGTTTTGGTTTCTTTTCACCCTGAACTTTCTGTCAGTACTGGTCCTCTGGCAACCCTTACTCAGCTCAGGAGCACTCTTATAGCTCAGAAGCAGTTCCTTCAGGCAGCAGGAGGATCAAGGGGAAGGAACTTGGAGAAAAGCCTCAGATTCCAAGAGCTCAGGAGCCCAGGGCAGCTCCTGGCAGTGAGGAGCAGCGCTGCAGTGAACCAGCTACAGGATCTATCTGTGCCCCTGTTTGTCTCTGTGAATATTATCTCCTTATTAAAAGAAGGAAAAATAATTAATTAACCAATTAATTAAACTTCCCTTGCTTTTTATTCCAGTCCAGCTTGCAATTTAAAACTGGCCTAGTAGTTAAGATAACAGTAATTAGGAAGGCAGCCAGGTATACACCGGGATTTCCAGATGAACTTTGTGACTTGGTGAGGGAAAACATTAAACCAGAGATCCCCATGTCTATGTTATGTGAGCCATTGCATTCTCCTCAGGGCTCAAGCAGCTTTCAAGTACCTGGTTCAGTGCGGGAGGAGAATAGAGAGAGGCCCACATCTGCTGCCTGCAGGGACTCAGCAGAACAGGAAACTCAGCAGAACAATCCCCAGGTTCCAGGTGTGTCCCTCAATCCCAGGGGAGGGAATCCCCGGCAGATTTGTGCATCACCTGCACCCTCTTAGCTACAACTGAGGTTCCACCTTGTGTCAGCTGCACGAGGGTGACTTTGACTCAGAAAACTCTTCTTCTACACCTTATCCTTAGTCTGTAGCTGGAAAAATGAAGGATTCCTCTCCCCTCTACCTCCCTGCCCCCCGACAGTTCCACAGTAGGTGAGAGCTCCGGCTGTGTCTGGTGATAATGATCCTGTGTCTGTCACAGCTCTGCTGTGCTCAGAGCCTCCTCACTGATTAATGGCAAAACAACAATTTCTGGGCTTTCTGCATGCTTGGGAACTTTTCAGCATCACGCTACCATCAGAAATTATATTTTTAACCTTATATTTATGCACCATACTACGGTGACTTCAAAATTTAAATTAAGATAGAGTTTAGGACATTGGACATTGCATAATATATTCACTCATCTGTATATTAGAGTTCAGAAAGCAACAAATGGTCATTTATTTTTATTACAAAAGGAGTTGACAGAACTGCTTTCCGCTTCAGGATCCTGACAGTTCCATTTTAAAACATTACTCTGAGTTACTTAAAACCTTGCCAGGTCTTGAGCATTTTGTCAGAAACTTTCCAAGTTGAGTTGCTGCTTCAGATGGATGCTTTTATATCCACTTTTTGGAAACTGACTCTCAAATAGGCCTATCATTTCTTTGGATGCAGTTAAGGGAGATATATTGCTACGCTAATGTTGAAAAGCTCTTAAAGTTGTTTTTGTTGAGTGGCTGTGATCCCTTCCAAGTTGGGAGCAGCACTGGAAGGCTGGGAGGGCTGGAAGTGTGTGTGGGATATTGTTCCAGGTTTAAGCCAGGTTTAAATGTCCTGAGGACCACAGGAAAGATAAATTCTGCTGGAAGCTGCTGGTTCTGCTGCTGAAGGTCCATCCCATTCTTTTCCTGCTCTCATCAGGTGACACCTGAGTCTTCCCTGGTGGGGCTGGAGTTGGGCTGGGCTACCACTGCTCTTCCTCCAGCTTTGGGAATGAGGAAGGAGAAGCGAGCCCAAGCTGGAGAGTGCAGCTGGTAGCTTGTCACCCATTGCTGTCCTGCTGTCACCTTCTAAGGTGGGCTGGATCCTCCCAGACCCCCTGAGCTCTAAAGGAGAACATTCCCATGCAATGCCACGGCAATGGAAGCAGCAAAGGGCTCCCTCAGAGTGAGTAGGCTCAAGAGGGGATAGCCTGGCTAGGTTGTGGGGAGTGTGGGAATCACAGGGATCACTGCTGAAAGGTGTGATTTCCTCCTCCCAGGATCTCAGGGAATCAGGGAGCTGCTGCCGGGGCAGAGGTGGGGGCAGTGCTGGGATGGTGGCCGGACACCCAGACTGTTCCTGCACGGCTCTGTGGGGGATGCTCTGCTAGTATTTCCCGCAGCCACATACCTTTTTATTTAAAAATTACAAAACCACTAATTAGAATTTTCTCTCTGCATTTGGCTCTGGAAAAAAAATTAAAAATGTATAAGGCCCTGTGTAGTGCGTATGTATATTTTATTGCTGCATAATTGGGATCTTCATTAGTTCCCTGGGTGGTGGAGTGACAGGCTTTTCATGTGCTGCAGACACTAATGCAGGGTGATACGGCTCTCTTTTCCTTTTTATTCCGAGATGCTCCTTCCCAAGCACACTCCAGGCTCCCTCAGAAGGACTCGTGTACCTTTTTGGGGAACACTCTCAGCTGCAGCATCACTGAAAGCCGAGGCTCTGATTGCAGCAGGAGTGAGGGCGGGGGTGGCCGTTTGGAGATGGAGAAAGTATTAATTATGTTAATCCCAAACCCCAGAGAATAATTTCTGCTGCTCTCAAACAAAATGTTACTTTTATCTAAAAGACTAAAGTGGGAAAAGCACAATTCAGTTTAATTTAGCGCCGGAGCAGCCGAGCGGGGCCGGGCGGGTCTGGGAACGGGCGCTGCTCCTTCGGGCAGGGACCGGGGATTTTCCCCTTCCCGGGGCGGCGACCCAGCTCCAGCAGAGGGAGAGAGGAGGATGGAGGAACATCCACCCATCTACAGTCCCAGCCTTTCCCCTCCTTTTCTGCCAGACTCAAGATCCCCGTTCCCTGAGGAACCTGCGGAAGGTTTTCCCTGTAAGCTGCTGAGAGCTCCCAGCCGGGCAGGTTTCACATTGCTCCTGGTCCCTCTTGTCTTTCAGAGGCTGGCCACTGATGATTTCCCTGTTCTGAGGCAAAGAAAAATTCTGTCAGTGTGGCCTAGGATTACAGAAGGTGGTGAAAAATTCACATCGTCCCCACAGGGATGTCGAATCAGAGACTCACAGAAGGGTTTGGGTGGGAAGGGACATTAAAGCTCATCTTATCCCACCCCCTGCCATGGGCAAGGACACATTCCACTATCCCAGGTTGCTCCAAGCCCATCCAACCTGGCCTTGAAAAAGCCAGCTTCCTAAGGCAGTCCAGCCTGGAGTTTGAGCATCAAATCCTTGGGTGCAGCGGCATCTCCCTGTTCATCTGAGCACCTCCACCTCTTCCTTCTCCCTTCTCACCTGTCTGTCTTGCCTCTGATCCAGGCTCTGATTAGCTCGAATCTCCACAGACCTCAATTCTCACCTCCAAGCATAAAAATCATGTTGGGTTTTGCAGCTGGGGAGGCCTGGGTGGGAAGTTCAGCGTGGGAAGGGGATTGTGAGATGGTCTGGGCAGAGCCAGGGCAGGTGCAGTGCACAGCTCTGCTCATGTGCCACTGGGTCACCCCACAGCTGAGGAGCTTCACCCAGCCAAGGCCAACAGGCTGACAATTGGAATGTCACAGACAATTCTCTGGGACAGATTTAGTTGCTTCCAAGAACCACAGATCACTAAATTGCCATGTAAGACTCTGACCCTTTATTATTTCAAGTGGATTTGGGTTTGGTGGGTTCTGTGTCCTAACACATCACATTTTTTTTCTATTCTTTGTGGCAAACTTAAAATTAAAACCACAATGGGCTTATGCAAGACAAAGTGTTCCCCTGACCAGTCCTGACTGCTCCAGGGTCAAACAGCTTGGTAGGAGGAACTTCTGATGCAGAGTGAGGAATGAGGGCCAAAGCCAAGGGACTGCAGACACTGTCAGGGGCTGATCCTGTCCTTAGAACATGTGGCAGTGATGCTTGATCATGATCATGCTCATCAGAACCTGGAGTTACTGGGAAAACCCCTCTCCATCCCATGGAATATGTTCATGTCAATACTGAATCAGAGGTGGCAACAGCATGCATTTTAAACAGTGCGTTTTTTAATTCTAAAAAACTGTTGAAACATACATGTCCCAGTTTTTTAAAAGTCTGATCATATTTTTAGTTCTTTGAACAGATTAAAGATCAGCTTTTCCCTTTGCTGTCAGAACTCCTAATCCACCACTCTCCACTCCTGCAGTTGGTGCTTCTGTCAAACACCCAGCTGAGAATCCCTGCACTGGGGCAGTGACCAAACCCTCAGTAGAAGGTGATAAGAATGGAAGAAGGGACCTTCTGAGCCAGATCCATCCCTGTCATCGCCTGTCCCTGCCCATGCTCACCGTGGGATGCCTAGAGGAAACAGGATGACCCTGGAATGACTTTTCCCTGAGGAGCTCCCAGCTTCCAGCAGAGTCTGGCTCCAGGATTTTTTGCTGAAGACTCCTCTACATCACTGTGTTTCATATAACATCCTTCTCTTCCATAAACTGGTTTCCTTGCTTTAGGAACCTGTTTGTGCCTTTGGGCTCCATGACCTGCTCAGCCCTTGTGTTAGGAAAGGTAATTGTGCATTCTCAGGGATCTTCATTTTGCTGGCTTTAAACTTCTTGCCTGATGATCTGAGATGTTTGTTGCAGTGGTTTGTGTTTGGGAAAATAGGGAATAACTGCTCTCTTCTCACTCTTTCTGTCACTCATTATTTTGTAGCTCTTTGTCCACCACAGTCTTTCTGTTCCCTGTGCAACCATCCAAGCTGAGGTATGAAAGTTATACCAAAGTTGTTTTAAATATTTGGTTATTCTTCCTGCCTAGCTCTAAAGCACTTCTAGTTTGCAGAATTTTTTTTTTTGGTGGCAGTTTGGATAGGAATATATGTCAAGAATGTGCATATCAAAAATATGGCTATTCCATGGAGTTATGGATGCAGAAAGTTGTCTCCTGTTTCCTCCTGTTGTTTCCTTTTTTTCCTACCCTTCCCTTTGTGAGCACTGCTGTTCCCAAGTACTCTCCAGAATGAGGAAATCGTTCTACATCTTCATTTTATCACTTTGTGCATCTTGGGATCACACTTGACATGGCAAGGCACAATTCCATATAGACTCACACCGACAGTGACCTGCAGGAATCTCCCGGGGCTGTCCTTGGTGCTGGTGGGACCTGACTGGGAAAAGCCAAACCAGGAAAAGTGCAAGCCAGGATAATGTTGGAATTAGTGAATTCCTGAATTCCACTGCCCAGAGAGGGTCCCTGGCACTGTTCAAGCTTCCCTGGCTCCAGCATTACTCTCTTGAGACACAGAGGTTTTACTCCTGAAAATGTCCATGTCATGGAAGTGGCCATTAAACCTTACAAGGGCCTTTCTTCTTATCTCATGACCGGGAAAACTTTACTTGAAAGCTTTTTTTTGAAGTCTAAATACTCAAGGCTACATCTGTTCTTTCCTCCAGCATGTAGAATTGCTCTGTTGGTCACTTTTGGATGAGATAACAGCTTATTCTGCCTTAGCCCTGCTGATTTTGTTCTTTATTATGGTGTCTCCCAGCCTTCCTTGTAAAAAACCAAGGTTCCTATTCCACAGCTTTCTCTATTTCTCCTTCAACTCCCTTTAATAAATTGGCAAGAAATTCTCAACCTTCTAATTTCTCATGCATAGGTGAAGTGACAGATTTCCCAGTACAGTTAATAGACTGGAATTTCATTTTTTTTCATTCCTTCGCTGCTCTTTGGAAAATACCATCTGGTCTTGATGAATTTTTATTATTCAATTTTTAATTTCAAGCCTAAAATATAAAACAGTTCCTCATACTTATCCCTGGTAATGAAAATTCCCCATGTGGGAACATGACTAAATTCCTCTGTTTATTTAAATTTCCTGCTGTGCCCTTTCACAGCTCTCCCACTGAATCCTGATCTTCCATGAGCTGTACCATGGCACAGAGTTACCTTCTAGTGCTTGAAAAGAAAGACTTATCATTACTTTTAATGTCTTTAGCAAGTTCTTTCTCAAGCACAATTTTGGCCCTTATTAATATGGGTTTACATTAACTTGCTAGTTATCCTTTGAGTTCGAGTTGCTTCTTTTATGCTGCTTTATAGCCATGGCCAGAATGACTTTTGCCCATTTAAAGTTTTCTAATAATGTTCCAGAGCTTCTAATACAGTTTATTTCAAAAGTATCCCAACCACTTTCAATCATTTTACCTTTATAGCCATTCCCTTTCAATTCCCTTTTAACTAGTCTCTCTCTTTTTTCTTTTTTTTTTTTTCTTTTTTTTTTTTTTTTTTTTCCTGGTAGTTTCCCTTTAGACTTTATCAGAGTGGTTTCTGCTTTTTTATCCCCTCTCTCCTGTTGAGTATTGAACTTCAGTCTATTACGGTCACTCTTCCATGGGGCTGGGGTTTGATGGTTCCCCTTGAACCAGGGTTCCTGGACTGTTCCACACTAAATCAAAAGTCCCTTCTCCTCTTCCTTGCACTCGGAAGCAGCGGCACTTCTGCTGTCTGAAAATGGACTCTCAGCCCCTCAGCCCTTTGTAGAAGTCACCAATCACCACAGGGGGAATCAGAGTCTACTTTTATTTTTGTGTTTTCAGCCCTGAGGGACCAACTGGGGCTACTGAGGCTTTGCTGACTGTCACCATGGTGGGGTTGTCCCTACCCATGGGGCACAACACAGGCACCAGGCCCTTTCGTCCCACACATCCATGAAATCCATCCACAGGAATTGCTGCTTACTGACACAGTGAACTTCTTCACCTCATTGACCATTAAGATCTCTTGAGTATCTCATCTCAGCAGCTGGCAGTTACTCTGCTGTTACTACTGGAATTCCACCCTGGTGTAGGTGAGGGAGGCTGGAGATGAACCCCAGCTGAGAGGGGCCCTCAGCCCTCTGTGTCCCTGGCTGTCCCTGGGGGTCACTCTGTGTCCCTGGCTGTCCCTGGGAGTCCCTCTGTGTCCCTGGCTGTCCCTGGGGGTCCCTCTGTGTCCCTGGCTGTCCCTGGGAGTCCCTCTGTGTCCCTGGCTGTCCCTGGGGGTCTCTCTGTGTCCCTGGCTGTCCCTGGGAGTCCCTCTGTGTCCCTGGCTGTCCCTGGGGGTCTCTCTGTGTCCCTGGCTGTCCCTGGGGATCTCTCTGTGTCCCTGGCTGTCCCTGGGGGTCTCTCTGTGTCCCTGGCTGTCCCTGGCTGTCCCTGTGTGCAGCCTCTGCTCAGGGGCCCAGCAGTGGCACCAGAGGAATGGGCAGAGACTGAGCCCAGGAGTTCCCCTGCACAGGAGGCAGAACTTCTGCCCTGGGCAGTGCCCAGCTCTGAACAGATTGCAGAGAGGCTGTGGAATGTCCTCCCTGGGGATATTGCAGAGCTGTGTGCACACAGTCCTGTGCCCTGAGCTCTGGAATGGCCCTGCTGGAGCAGGGAGGTGACACCAGTGACCCACTGTGGGCCTTCCAACACAAACCCCACTGTGACCCTGTGATTCTGTGATGAATTATGTGATTCTGTGACTGATTTTCTGATCCTATGGCTGGGATTCTGTGACTCTGCAACTCTGTGATTCTGAGTCTGTGAATCTCTGATTCTGTGACTCTGCAACTCTGTGATTCTGAGTCTGTGAATCTCTGATTCTGTGACTCCGCAACTCTGTGATTCTGGGTCTGTGATTCTCTTATTCTGTGACTGATTCTGTGTCTGTGATTCTGTGACTGTCATTCTCTCTGCATGTCCCTCTGATTCCTCTCTCTCTGCCAGGTACCTACAGGACCTGTTCAGTCAATATTTTCTTTTGGAGTTGAGTCTACAGATCAACTCTCTTAATTTAAAAAATTGTAAATTCCAACATCTACACGAAGTATTTGCTGTTAGTTCAGCTATTTGGGTTTTTTTAGGATATTCTTAAATACCCAAAGTCTGTTTGGCCCTGTGGGAACCTCTCATGGGCATGTTCCACCAATTCCAAACATGTACTCTGTTCAGGCCCAGATCCTGATCCCATACAGTTTTCTCATATATATGCCTGGAGACTTCTACTTCACCTGCATCATTCTGCAAGTTGTGGTGCTGAGATCTTACTACATCCCACCCTCATTAGCAAATTAAGCTGTGTGTAAAACTCTCCTGTTCCTCCATGGGCCCTTGGTGCCCACTCATACCATCCCCAATGATTTCACTCAGCACCAGTCGCCGCCTTCTGAGTGTGAGAACAAAGCAGAAATTCAAATCTTACTGGATAACAAAAAATTACTCTGCTTAGGTTGGATTTGTTAAAATCTCTTAAGAAAGAATGTGACAAATCAGAAATAATCCCCCCAAGTAAGTGGTGCAGCTTTCTCAAAAGATTGGTTGAGGATTTGGGTGGCTTGCCAATATTTTTTTTCCAGCAAAAGAAAATTTAGAAATTGAACCAAACCACTATAAAAAATTCTGCAGTGAACTATTTCTAGTTTTGTGAGGATCAGAACCCTAACCAGCTTCACCAGAGAGAACACTTTTCTAGCACCTGTACTTTTATATTTTTAACATTAGCTTACCTGGATCAAATTCCTAAGGAGTAGAAGAGATTAACCCTGGAGACCAAGTACCAGACATGAGTGTGTTCACAGGTGATCTGCTCCTGATGCTGGAACCACAGGAGAATCAGATGCAATGGAGAGGATGGGGGAACAGGATTCCCAGGGAAGTGGAGAATCAGGAAATAATGCCCTTGAAGTGATAAAGTGCTAAGATGTAAATGGAATATTTTTATCAGTGAAGATACATACAACAAAAAGTTGTTTTAAACTGCCAAAGGGCAGGGTTGGATGGGATGCTGGGGAGAGATTCTTTCCTGTGAGGGTGGGGAGGCCCTGGCACAGGTTGCTGAGAGATGTGGAAGGGGGCTCATTTGTTCATCTTCTTGTGGAGTCCAGAGAGAGATTCTGGGTCAGAGGATCACCAAACATTGCTGGGTGGGAGAGCAGGAACCTCCCTTAATCACTGTGAGCCCTGACAGCAACACCTGCCAGTGCAGGGGTGAGGCCAGGGCTGGAGAAGGGATGGAAAGCGAGGTACCAAGGGAGAGCCCCTGCACTCAGTGAGGGTGAACTGCATCACTCCAACTGAGGGCCTGGGCTGGCAGCTCCTCAGCTCCTCCAAAAGCCCAAATGTGATAATAAAATATCTTTCATTGGAAGAGGTCCCTTGACCCTTGGAACATCCCGGTGGGAAGGAAATTCTCCAGGGCAGTTTTCATCCAGGAGGACCCATCAGCTTGTTGAGACCCATTCCTCACTCTGAGAAAGGGTTTTAGCCCTGCTAAAAGGCAAATCCTGGATGTTTGTTGTCCTCCAAAAGAGAAGCCTGGCCTGAACAGAAGCTCTCAGGAGACAGAGGACACTTCCGTCAGGACTTTGTACCAGGATTTCATCATCTCCATTGTTAAAATCTTGGGGGTCATTTAGTCTGAATTTCTCCAGCTTCAGCTCCCAGCCATTAGTTCTTATTATGTCTTTCTCCATTACATCAAAGAGCTCTTTAGCACCTGGTATTTTCTCCCTGGGCAGGTACTTACAGGCTACTCAAGCCACCTCTCACTCTTCCTTTCCACAATCTAAACAGATTGTGCTTTTCAAATCATTCACTTTAGGGCAATTTCTTCTGACCTCAAATTATTTTTAAGGCTCTTTTCTGAACCTTCTCCTGTTCCCGTTCCCTTTTACAAGGACAAACATCAGGCTGGCACCTCCTAATTCAGGCTTGATGTGAGCATTTCCATGTGGAGGGAAGAAATCTTCTCCTGTGTGTCCCTGTGTTAACAGAGCATTAACTCTTGTTGCCCTGGCAGCTCACATTTGTTCACTTGCCCACAGTGGTCTTTATCCATTTTAGGCCCCACTGTTTTCCAGGAGGTCCTTTTTGGATTTGGATGGATAATCTTCACTTGCCTTCACATCCATACCTGTGATCCCAGTCACTCAATTTGCTGCCTGGTCAGGGGCATTTTAAACATCTGCTGCTTCCCAAACCCACTGCCAGTTCCAGCACAAAGCAAAATCAGAATTGTTTGACAGCATCTAATTGCTATGAAACCACATGGACCAACATTTGTTGATTTTCTAGGTGTTCAGTCTGAGGCAGAACCATTGCTTTGCACGGGACTACACCAGGATCAACCTGAAATAACTGATGTTAGCCCAGTGCCCCTGCCTGAACCTCAGCAAGGATTAAAAGTTCACATCAGAGGATAATAAATCTCCTCAGCCTTGTTTTAGGAGGCTGAAATATGATGTTAAAATGTTTGGATCTAATAGATGTTGCTTAATATTATCCTGCCATAACAAAGGACAGGAAAAAAATATATCTGCATGCCTTGACAAGCACTGGCACTGAGGGGCTCAGTTCCCCCTCGTGCTCTCCAAGTGCCATTTTGCCATTGAAATGCTCATTTGGTTTGGGTGTCTGCAAAGGAGAGCAGCCAACGGGAGACTTTCTGTGTGTATTTTATTAATTCCTTATTTATAAACCATGGCAGACACAGCTGCATGTGTGACAGAGGGAGGGTCATACAGGCAAGTGATGGGGCTAAAACTATGAAATGTTTTGCTCATTTCAGTCAGTATTAAAACAAATAGACCAGATGGACTGGGCTTGGAACAACCCAGGACAGTGGGAGGTGTCCCTGACCATGGCAGGAGTGGGACAGGATGAGCTTTAAGGTCCCTTCCCACCCAAACCAGTCTGGGATTCCTGATTCTCAGCTCCTGGAGCAGAAGGTTTTTGTGCAGTGCTGCCAGCTCAGAGTCTGTTCAGGATTCTCTCTCTCTCTCTCCTAAAAAAAGAAGTGTCTGTATGAAAAGCATTTGTAATTATCATAGAGTGCAGAGCATTAGCACAGCTACAGCTACAGTTGTGTCACTTTGTAGTGCTAATGGTGCATGGCTGGGGTTGTGTTTCCCTACAGTGACAGCACTAAGGAGCTCTAATACCTGCCAGCCCAGGTGCCAAGATCCAGCAATATTTTCCTACAAATATGGGAGAAATGGAACAGATTTATGGCATGTAAATGTACACTGGTGGACTGAAGCACAATGCACTGCTTCCTCCTTGTGCCAGGAGCTGGGCCGTGGGAGGAAATGGTAATTCTGCATAGAATGGATTCAAATCACTGCAGAATAACACAGCAGAGTGAGGGCTGTATTGACCATGCACTCAGATTACAAAATAAATGTGAGTTATGCAGCAGCGCTGACATGAAACACCCACAGAACTGGATGAAGAGGAGAAATATCGTAGGAGGACAGTTGGATTTCAGGAGGAAAATAAACCCAGATGGACCCAAATCTCAGCTCCAGGTGCCAAGCAGTCCCACCAGCTCTGTGCTCCCCTTGGGGCAGGAGAGTGTGGGGACACCCCAATTCCCTTTTCCTTTCATTCTGCCTTTCCTCCACTTCTTCCCCCTATTTGCCCTCCCACAGTTGCCGTGTTGGATCATCAGTCAGACCATGGAGAGGAGCCCACTGCTCACCTGGGCATTTCCCTGAGCTGGATTCTGAAAGATTCCTGAGGGATCTTCCCTGGCAGCCAGGCTGGGATGCTGAGCTCCCATCCCGGTGCTGGAAAGCTCTTAAACAGAGTGGGATCTTCAGAGGATGGTGACAGCACCCTCTGCCTTCACTCCTGTTCTCCTGACACAGCCTGTGGGGAAGAAGGAGAGGCTCCAGTGAACTCTGTGTAAGGCTGCAGTAACTCATCCTTTCCTGGTGACCTGCTGTGCCCAGGGATTTCTCCAGCAGTCAGTGCTGGGATTCCTCTTACTGTGTGCACCAGGCACCCTCAGGACTGACAGCTGCAGTCTGAAGGAGAAAATTCAAACATTGCCCCAAGTGAGAGAGTGGTAAACAGGAGCTGCTGGACAGAGCTGGGATGCATCAGCAGCTCCAGCTTGTCCCAGTCCCAGGCTGGGCAAGGTCCCTCCTGGAGCAGCTCAGGAGGCAGAAACCCCACAAGAACAGCCTGCAAGGGAACTTTGCTTGTATTTTCTGAGACTTCCTTTGCTTCTTTTAGCAAGAAGGTAAAATCCTGACAGTCCTGAGGGAGCTCCTCACACCCACCCCCATCCAGGCTGTGGCTGCTCTACCCCATCCACCCACTCTGCCAATAACTGAGAAGCATCAGCCATGGGTGTTACAACAGATTGGAGAGACTTACTGGGGCTGGATCTGACAGAAATTTCCCACAACTTACAGACCTTCAGCCCAGCATTCAACTTTTTGCCTCTTTAAGCCTATTTCTCCACTTCCAGCTGTGTGATGGGCAGGAGTCACTATTTTCTCCTGACACCTGATGCCACCCACTCTGTTTTTGTGATACTCTCTGAGGAAACTCACCTGGAAGCAGAGAGTCCAGGAAATATCAGTCCTAGAGATTTCCTGCTATGTCCAGGTACAAGTCTTGAAACAGACATTTCCAGGGAAGGTCAGGGATTGAGAGCTGATTGCACTCATGGGTGGTCATACTTTTTCTGTTCTCTGTGGACTCCAATATCAATATTTTGCTGATTTAGGGTGGTAAAAAACCACAATGTGTCTAAAATCAACAGGGAAAGGTGAAGAAAGCGCCTGCTCTGGTCTCCTTAGTACTCAGTCTTTGGTGTCACCAAGACAACTCTTCCAAAAGCATCACTGGGCCTTCCCTCTGCACATTTCCCTTCCCTCCATCTCCCTGATAACTCCCTGGGCCATTGGCTGTGGCAAAGGAAGAGAGAACAGGACATTTGTCAATTATTTGGCTCTTTGATATGAGGTGGTTCTGAGCTCCCGTGCCCTCTGAACTGGGGCCATCTCCCTGCACCTCACCTGCAAGGACACCCTGAGCTCCTCTGCATTCCTCCTCCATGTGTTTTCCCTCCTTGAGGAGCACAGGAAGGTGTTGATTGAAGATCCAGGTAAAAAGAGGTGACCTGGCATCCTCTCTGTCCTGCTGGAAAGGTTGTATTTCTCAGTAGCAAATTAAGGAGATTGATTGATCTAATTCTTGTGGCATTTTCCAGCTGCTTTGTCACACAAGGTCACTTCTTTGGCACCCTCATGCCAGGCCTTTCTGAGACACTGCTGCCAGGAAATTCATTATTTAATGAGGGAGTTTCAAAGCAAGGGCCAGGGTTCTCCGTGCCATGGCCTCTGGAGGGTTTTCCAGCCAGCTGCTGACATTTTCTTCCTGCAGCTCCTGGGAAGAGCTGCAAAGGGAAGAACACCAGGCAGCTCTGCTGGGGTGGGCTGCCTGAACTGCCACAGCCTGCTCTGGGTTCCCAGATCCAGGCAGTGCTGAAGAACTGGAGGTGCCCCATGGCAGCCTGGCAGACACCCATCCTCCTTGGAGCTGAATCCTCCTGAGTGGGACTTTCTGCTCCTGGAAATCCCAGAATCCCAGACTGCTTTGTGTTGGAAGGGACCTTAAAGCTCATCCCATCCCACCCCTTGCCGTGGGCAAGGGCACCTTCCACTATCCCAGGGTGCTCCAAACCCTGTCCAGCCTGGCCTTGGACACTTCCATGGGAAGCCCAAAGTTCCAGAGCAGATGGAAATAAGGAAGGGGACGCCCTCAGTGACCTTGAGGCAGCTGAATATCCTGTAAGTGTTCTATAATCAAAGACACTTTACCCTGAGCCACAGAATGCTGGTGCCACACGTTGTGCTCCATAATTACAGTGTTTCTATTGCAGACTCAATTTTTAGGGGTTTATAACTTTTCTTAAGAGAGTGAGCAGCAATGACCTGTTTCTGCATTCAAAGCAGGTTTTAAGGTCATTATGTGAGTGTTAACTTTCTATTACATTGTGTTGTAATGGAATGAGTCTTTCAGAGGAAAAGCATACCACAGGATTGGCAAAAATGAGCATATTCATCTTAATTTTTGCATCTACTTAATTTCAGGAGCTTTTATAATTAAATGTTTGGTTGCGCTGGCAAATAGAAGCAAATCCTTGCCATCATGAAAACAATTCCATTCCATCTGTGTGCTGTGCTGTGGAGGAATCAAAATAGCTTTAGATGGAACTTCTTAAAAAGCCAAAGGATGATTTTTCCATGCTGGAAGAGCAGATTGGTGTTATTTTCTCCATGCTCTTTCTCACAGGCATTGGATCCTGCTCTCCAGCTGGTATCCAGAGATCACCTGCTTGGGAACGTGCCCTTCCCAAGGGAATTGCACATTTTCCTGCACTGCTGGATTCAGTTCTGCTGCAGCATCAGGAGTGGGATCAGCCACTCTGGAGTTCAGCAGAGCTGTGGGAGGTGTGGGTGTGAAGATGGTGGCTGTGGGGACAAAGCAACGCCCTTCTCTCCACAGAGACACCAGGACACACGGAACCTTCTGCTTCCCAAAGCCGAAGGACACAAGCCACCAAATGTGTGACCCTTCCCCAGGCAGCAGGACTGCCCAGGAGACCCTAAACTGCACTGAGAAGTGCCTGGTTTACAGTCATTGCCTTTTTCCTAGAAAGAGACCATCACGTTTTGTAGGATTCCCACTGGGATCATTGCTCAGGTGCTCGGCTGCAGAACAAATCAGGGCAGTTGAGCTGAACTGGAGCTTCTCTCAGATGTGTGACTCCACTTTGACTCATAGCCAGAATTCCTTTCCCTTCAGGGAACTACCACTCTGGAGTGGGAAAAGTGGACTGTTCCCAGAGATATGGGTCTTGCAACCTGCCTGCAGCTGGTGACCCCACAACTGGAAATTATTTCCTATTGGGAATATTTCCTATTCCTCTATCAAAACCTGGCTGGCATGTTGGACAGGTGGGACAGAAAGAGAAGCATTCAAAGGCTTGGAAACAGCATTTTAATCCAAAACAGCCACTCAGCATTTTCTATCAGTCCAAAAGATGTAACTCATAGGTTTCAAGTGCTTCCATGTGCAGGGCAGCTGGAATGGTGGGTGAGTCTTGGGCAGGTGTTTTTGTGCAGAGTGCCAAGGTCACAGTGAGGATTTGCAGGATGAGTGTTAGAGAGTGGCTGGTGAGAATTAGGATTTTTTTCCATGGAAAGTGAGAACAAAGCTATTTCTGAGCCCTTCAATACACTGCCTCCCAGGCTTGTAGCAGTGGGACCTCGGGATGTTACTGAACCAGGTGAGAAGTGATCTCTCCCCTGGAGAAGAGATCTCCTTGCTCCATGGGCAAACGGGAGAGGAGCAAAGAGCTGACTCAAGGGGGCAAGGGCTGTCTCAGGCTGTCCCTCTGTAGAAGCTCCCTGGGAGCAGGCTAGAGCACAACCCCTCTTCAGACCTTTATCAGAGTTCACAGAGTTAACTGAAATATTCTGCTCCTACAGCTTTAATTCATTCAGAGTCGCTTAGAAGCTTCTGATAATAAGACCTAATTTATAATTAGGCTTTATCAGTAATCAGTTAATTTATAGAACCCTAATTCTCACGAAGGTATTTCAGAGGCTTTGCTTATTACAAAGTGGAGTTAATGCCCACAGACAACCAAATCACAGTGATAGGATGGAAACAAATTTCGAGGTAATCCTGCTCCGTAACTGCTTGGGTTATTTATCATGCAGTGGGTGAAACTGGGAGCAGCATTTCAGCCAGCAGCCAGGGACAAGGGGACTTCCTCAGACGTGTCAGGGGTGGGGTATCAGTTCCTGGTGACCTCCCCTGTGCACTGAGCCTGTTGTAATCTGCCAGGGATTCCCAGAGCTCAGAGATGTGCTGGGAAATGAGTCCCACGTGGGGGAAGGGGGGATGCTGATGGGGAGGGAGCCAGGGCTGAGTGCTGGGGCATCACCTCCAAGGCTGAATCAATGGCCCACAAAGAGCCACAGAA
The DNA here is from genome assembly GCA_013399455.1 of Anthoscopus minutus. Taxonomy (NCBI): domain Eukaryota; kingdom Metazoa; phylum Chordata; class Aves; order Passeriformes; family Paridae; genus Anthoscopus; species Anthoscopus minutus. Next base: position 285,382 of record VWYI01008742.1, on the reverse strand, counting down.
CACTCCTCATCAGCCCCAGGTCTGATGGTTCTAACACTGCCAGTAAGAGTCCCCAAAAATTCCCAAGCAGTGGGATATTTCTGGTGGAACTGAGTCCCTAAATGGATGGTCACTGTGCTCTTGTGCCTCTTTGGGATGAAAGCCCAAACTGTTCTCCCTTTCCTGCAACCATGTCACCCTGCAAACCCATCTCCACCTTCCTATTGCCTCTGTCCTTGCTTGCAGACCATTCCACAGCTCTGACTCCTGGTTTCTTACCCAGACAGAACTTTGCTCTCCCATCATTCCCTCCAAAACACAGACGAAAAATCCAGACAACTCCTCTCTCTCTCTCTCCTTCTCTTCCAATCCTGTTACTGATAGGTAAGGCTTTATAAAGGGAAGGCCTTGTAACATGGCTCTGGCCTATGGAACTATGGAGAGGGAAGGGAACTATGGGAGAGAGACTCAGCTGAATAGGGGTGAAGAGATGTGAGACACGAGAGACACGAGACACGTGAGACACATGGCACACATGACACACCTGACATGTGAGAGACACGTGAGAGACATGGGACACGTGAGACACATGAGAGATATGGGACATGTGAGACATGTGAGAGACATGGGACATGTGAGACACGTGAGAGACATGGGACATGTGAGACATGTGAGAGACATGGGACATGTGAGACACGTGAGAGACATGGGACATGTGAGACACGTGAGAGACATGGGACACGTGAGACACGTGAGAGACATGGGACACATGACACACCTGACAATGAGAGACATGTGAGAGACATGGGACACGTGAGACACGTGACACACTTGCTGCATGACTACTGCATGTCCACATCATGTCCACATCATGGTGTATGGTGGTTGATTGACTTGGGCTTGTTGTACCTTAAAGCCACGTAAGCTAATAACCAGCTCACTGCTTAAAAAGGCTGGGTTTTAGCAATAACTGCCTGGGATCCCTGCACTGCTCATTATCGCAACAAAATCCCATCACTGTCCATTGCTTGTTTTTGTTCTGAAAGAAGAACAATCCACAAACATCCTTGCCATGCCTGCTTTCAGAGAACTGGTAACTACTTTAAGTCCAAGCCCAGGTCCTGGTGAGCCTGCACTGCTGCTTTGCAGTGCAGAGCTCTCCTCAGTGGGCTGCCATTCCTCCAGTCCTTAAGCCCTTGGAGACCTCCCCGTCAACCAGTTTCAATTAAATTTCAATTACCAGATCTGAGCAAAGTGTTCTCTGCCATGGCATCTCCAGGAGGGCTGGATTAAAGCAGAGACGAGCAGCTCACCCCAAGGCCCTTCACTGTGGGACTGTGTGGCCCCCTGCAAACCTCCCAAAAATGGGGCTGTTCTGCTGGTGGCTGGGCCGTGTCTGGCTCAAGGGCAGGGCTGTGGGAATGGGAAGGAGTCCCCATCCCAGCAGGGACCCCCTGGCCTGCAGGAGTCCTGGGCCAGGAGTTGTGTGGTGCTGTCCATAGGGCACAGCTGCACCACAGCCCTGCGCCAGCCCTGGGGGTGCAGAGCCATGGGCCACATGTTCCAGTCCATCCCTTCAGCTCCTGACTTCCCTTTGGTGTTGGATTGTGAGTGTCTCATTCACTATTTGTATTTGTTTTACCAAAACCTCGTGAAGGGAGCTTTGTTAAGTGCTTCCAGGTCTCAGCTGCAGCAGCTGTGGGTCACCATCCATTTCACCTCCCTTCCACAGGCACCGCTTTCCCCAATGCTCTCCCACACCATCATCCCAAGGGGTGTTTCTGCTCTCTACATGTGCAACAGCAGCTCAGCTCATGCTGTTCTCCAGCCCCTGCCTTTCCCTTGAAATTCCACCATTCCTTACTCAGATCTCTCCCACTCCCCAGCCCATTCCTAGGACAAGTTTTCTTTGATCCCCAAATGTCTGAGGCACCTTCTCTTGAGGCCACATCAGCCAGTTTTCCTTCCCTGTGATTGCAGAGGACCTGCAGCCTGTTGTGCTTTAATTAAAGTGTATTAGCAGTGATGTGTTATTGATTTACTGTGCATTTGCATTAGCTGAGTACTTCATGCTTTTATCTGATGGGCAGAGCATGGATACAGTGCACGGAGCCTTCCTACTGAAACTTGAGCAGGAGAAGGAGCAGGCCCACCTGGGTGGATCTGCAGAGCTCTGGCTGCTTGGCAGTGGCTCCTGAAATTGCCAGATGCAAATCCAGATGATAAAGCATGAAACCTGAAAACCAGTTTTATTCAGACTGGCAGAACTTACCAAACCAAATCTTTCTCATTTCGTGCTTCTGCCTGTATTTCCTGGCTCGCAGCACAGAAAGTGCTGTGGCTTGTGCTCTTTCTTGCAGGGTGGGAACCAGCCCAGTAAAACACACAGAAAATTGTGAGTTCATCCCATCAGAGCAGGCTGCTGGCGTGGGAGGTCAGACCTGATGACCAGGGGAACACCCTGGAGGTGTGCAGGGAAACCTGGGGTTGTCCTCACCAAGCCACAAAGGCAGTTCCTGCGCTCCACTGGGTCCCTCCAGCAGCCCAGTGGAGCCAGTCTTGGTGCCACGCCATGAGACAGAGCTCAGCAGCTCCCTCCTTCCACCCCACAGTCTTTGCAGAGGGGAGAATTCTCAGGCAATGTCTCCCTTTGCCTGGTGAAGATTTCCTTCTTCTCCATTGTGTGCTGCACTCAGCAGCTGGGTTATGGGGCAAGGAGAGGATGAGGGCATGGCAGAGAGAGGAAGGGGACAAGGCACATCTCAGGGAGCTCAGTGAAACACCCAACACAGGCGTGAAAGGTTGGGCAAGAGAAAGTGGGGAAATGGCTCATTCTGCTGCAGCTGCAGGTCACAGACAAGCAAGGGCATAGAATCACAGAGTCAGAATCATAAAATCACAGAATCATAGAATCACAGAGTCATAGAATCATGGAATTATAGAATCATAGAATCATAGAATCATATAACCACAGACACATAGAGTCAGAATCATGGAATAATAGAATCATAGAATCACAGAAACACAGAATCATAGAATCATAGAGTCATTAAGGTTGTAAAAGACCTCCCAGACCATTAAGTCTGAGCAAACACCCCCATGCCCACTAAGCCAATGTGGATCAGGGCACCAGGAGCCTGTGAAGGATCCCAGCTGACCAGATCCCAGTACCTGCACCAAGCTGCACTTCACAGCTTTTGCTTGGTGTTGGAAGCCAGGCAGAAAGTCCTTGCCCACAGAGGATGTGTCTGGAGTGACTGCACAGCCATGGGAGCGTGTGGTGGGAATGTGGCTCTTTGCCCACCCCTGGGGGTTTGGATTGCCTGCCCCAATGGAGGAGCCCTGGCTTCTCCACAGTATCTGTGGCTCTGCTCTCCAGGAGGGGCTGGGCTTTACTCTATGGGGGTCCATGCTGGGTTTCCAGTCCTACATGCCCTGAGCAGCTGCAGGTGAACCACACTGACCCCACTCTGCCTCAGCAGGGTCTCCTGGAGAGGCTTTAATGCCACAGTATCAGCTCCTGTGGGCCAGGTTCTCCAGCTGGTGTTGATGCAGCACCTGCACACTGAAGTCTTTGATCTCTCCATCAGACCTGGTCCATCTCCTGGTGTCTTTTGGGCACCTTGAAGACAGATGTGACACCCCCCAGGCAGCCCAGGGGCTGGGGCAGACACAGGGTTGCTGGTGCCACTTCACCCCAGCCCTGGGCCGGTGTTCCAGCCCATATTTCAATGCCATTTTACCGTGGCAGAGCTGAACAGAATCAGAACTGGCAATGCTCATTGCACCTCTACCAACAATATTTCACTGCTCACCTGGATCTGCCCCTGCAATGGCACCGTGGAGAGTCTGCTCTGCTCCCTCAGCCCACAGCTCCTGCCCACACACAACCTGGGGCACGCAAGAGAGGGGCCTCAAAGCACCATCCTGGGCTGCTGAGTGCTCCTGGAGACATGGCTGAGGTCCTGGCCAGCTCTGTGTTCCCAGAAGGAAAGAAATGGAATGTGGTGTCTGGCCAGTATCACTCCACAGGTTGCCCAGAGAAACTATGGCTAATCCTGGACCCCTGGAAGTGTCCCAAGCCAGGCTGGATGGGGCTTGGAGCAACCTGGGGTGGTGGATGGTGTCCCTGCCCATGGCAGGGGATGGCACTGGAGGAGATTGAAGGTCCCTGTAAGGTCCCTTCCAGCCTGCCACACAAACTTTGGGGCAAAACAAACAGCAAGCACCACCTTCCTGCCACCTCCAAGGATGCTCTGCTGCCTGTAGGCAAACCTTTGGAACTGCAATTTCTCCTGTGTGCCCAGCCAGGGCTAACTCACAGCTTGGGCACCCCAGGCCTGTGGTCCCCTCTCAGTTTTCCTGCTCCCAGTTTTTGGTCTGTCAGTGCAGTGTCCAACTTTGTGGCGTTTGCAGAGACACCAAGTGACTGCATTTAAATACTCAGACAGACGTAAATAAGCAGATCTTCAGGGTAATTCAAAAGAAAACTGAAACAAGACAGAGCTGGCCTATATTAATCTCAATGAGTTCTTAGCAAAAACGAATGCGAAGAGCACATTTCCATATGGGGGCAGTTTCATCAGCTGACAGAGATGAGATGAGATGAGTAACTCAGTCTGTTCTTCACTACGGATGTGGCAGCTATTTTAAATATTTGGAGTTCAGAGATATCTGCTCCTGCACCATTGATTAAATTGATTTGCAGTGATTCTTCATTGACCCGGCTGCAGAAAGCTCAAATTAAATAAAAATGCCAGACGCTCATTAGAAAATCTGAAACAACATCAGCCAACTGTGAGCATCATCCACCCCAGCACCTGGAGCAAAGCTGGCTCTGCATCTAGCCTAGACTGTCACTCCTCCTGTGTTAATTATTGGGGGAGTGGGGACGTCACAACTCCCACACTGGAGTCCAGACTGATGCTTGTGCTTGCAGTGGACACAAACCCAGGACAAACAGCCCACGTGGAACTCTGCTGGGACCCTGGCTCTTCCCCTTCAGCCCACACTCACCATTCTGTTTGTCACTGTGTTGTGAGAGCTCCACCCTGTGCTGCTTTATCCAGGGCTGATCTGCCCGTGAATCCCCTGCCTCAATTGCCATCTTCCTTCCTCTAGGATTCCATCCAGAGATATTCCCTACCCCAATTTTAAATCCTGCCTTTGTGGCCATGTGCCACCAATGTTCCAGCTGAAGTGACTATTTCAGCCTCCACAAGAACACTCTGTCTTCACAAACTTGTACCTTTTCCCAAAATTCTCCTCTTGGAATAAATCTGCTCTATGGAAAGTTGGAGCGAAATCAATCTGGCCAAATTTGCATTAGGAGAGAAGAGGAAAATCATACTATTTTCCTACCCTGGAAAAGCCCCCAAACCTCTGCATTAGAGATCCTTTCCAACCTCAGTGACTCTGGTTCTGTGACTCTTCACCCAACGCAAGGGGCTCCTCAATCCCGACACTCTGCAGTGTTTCAGTCCCACCAAATCCACTCCAAGAGTGCTCCAGTCCACTGCAGAGGAGCAGCAAAGGGGCAGGGCTGGAGAGGAGGGAGAACAGAGGTGGGCTGAGCGTTGTGATAGTATTTGAGGTCCACCAAGGTGGTCCATCAGGAGAGGAAAAGAAACTCTAGAACAAACAAACTTTACAGGCCCAGGTGGAGCAGGTTCCTTCTAGTTCCATATTCCCACAGCTGTGCCACCAGTGAATTTACCTACTGATCCTGGAATAGTCCATAGGCATTGAAGGACTGAAGGATCCAGGTTCTGCCTGGATGCACGTTAGGCATTCTCCCAGCAAACCAGACACAAACACAACAACCCCAAAGGGCAGAGGGGAGAAGGCAGGGAGGGATTCAGAGCAGTTTCCAGTGATGGGCTGTGGTGTGTGGGGTGGAGAGGGATTCAGAGGAACCCCCAAGGGAACAAAGCTCCAGCTGTCCCCCACCATGGGTGACTTGGGATATAAACTGACTCTGCTGTGCCCACACGGCAGAGCTCATCTCTGAGTCTGTCACAACAAAATACAACTTTGCTTCAGCCAAAGTCAGTTTCTAATTGGCTAAAACCAAAGGAAGCTTGGTCCCCTGATTAATGAAAGGATCTGTTCAGAGACTTTCATCACTCAAAGGGTTTTTGAGCCATGCAAAGGTTTATGAGACTGAGTTTCATCAGCTCAACACAGTTCAAAACCTTCTGGGTTGGAAAAAAATGGTTCACAAAATGTGATGCTCCAACAGAAGTAAACACAGACCTGCCAAATTACTGCAGCTTAATGAGTTCCCCCTTGTCAGCTGAGCTGGCCTGGTGTGTACCCTCTTTGAAGTCAAATGTACTCATGTAAGCAGCCTAAGAGGCTTTAGGAAGGGATTCCTGTTTGGGCAAAGGTTCACAATGGCTGGTGCTGGCATTGTCAAGAATTAGGTGGCTGCTTTGGTAATATTTTCCTCCTGTCCTTGCCTCCAGTTGAGTCTCTGCCTGGCTCTAAACAGCATCCCTGAGCTTTTATCTGCAGGTGACAAACAGAGGCATACAAACTGGATTGGCAGGAACACAAAGAAAGCTTTCATCTCATCACTGCACGAGGCACTTACAGGAACTTCTCAAGGAAAAAAGAGATTATGCATCAACATTGTGAGCATAAAGACAATTTAAAAGGGATGTTAAGAAACTTCATGTCAGGAAAATATAGAACATCTGCAAACAGATGAGTATTCAGTAATAAGCTACGTCAATGATCTGGGAGGAAAGAGGCTGTTTTCCTGCAGAGACAAGCCCAGAGAACATCCCAAAGGGAATTTGAACAAGCTAAAGTGCTCCTTGTGGTCAGAAAACTCAGCTGGCTGCGTGCTGCACTTGGGGTTGTTGGGCTGGGCTGGTTTCACCTGCTCCAAGCTCTTTGCTCCTTTCTCTGCTACATCTCATACCTGAGGCAGATGTGCAGGTCTGACCTGAGGCTGGGACAGGAAACTGTCCTGGAAGATTTCTGGACTTCACACACACACACATACCCCCGACACACACACATGCCCAACATGCAGTTTCATGGTAGTTCATGGTATTTTGCTACCAGCTTTGTCAGGACTGGAGTGGCAGAAGCAGCAGGACAATTGCAGGCTGTCCTGTGGTCCCTTCTGGGCGAGTGACTCTGCAGGCACACACTGAGTGACTGTGATAATTACAATAATCCAGGAGGACAGGAAAGACTCACATACTAAAGAAGAAGCTGGTTTAGCTGGTTATTAGCCCACTAATTAGTGGATAACTAATGGTAATGCATGTTTGTTCCCAGCTGTCAGCAAACACTGCCTGCACTTGGGCACTGATGCCTTGGAGGTGCTGCATCCATCCGGGAAGCGCTGAGCTAAATCCATGTGCCAGCACAAACACTGCCAGAGCTGCCAGGGTGACAGGGGGTCTGGGTTTCCCTGGCTGGCTTCACCTTTCCAGGGCTCTGTGCTCTTGCTTCTGCCAGCTGGATGCAGCCTGGGAGCCAGCTGGATGCAGCATAGTGCCAGCTGGTGGGGCTGCCACCTTCTCTGGGATGTAGCTCCAACTGGGTTTGCTGCCTTCTGCTGCAGGAGCACTTGGCAGAGAGATGGCTCAGAGGGTCACTGTGGTCCAGGGTGTCATCCCCTGGGACATCCTGGCATGAGCCATCCCCACTGTCCAAGGCATTTTGCTGATATCTTCACTGAGCAAATCCAAAAAGGCCTCCTTGTGAGACTCAGACAACTGGCTGCTGCTTTTGCCATATAATTTGTGATACACTTGTTCAAACACTGCCCTGCTCCTGCCCTGTGCCTGGATGCCAGCCTGGAGAGGCTGTCCCGACCTTCTTCTGCTGCTGTCTTAACTCAGGGCAGCATCAGTGTCCTGAGAAATGAGAGCCTGGGCAGGCTGGTGGATTTGGACCTGTGCTGTGTGCAGTGTTCTACCCCTCGAGCTCAGTGCAGGGAGGCTGGCAGTGTCCCTGCTCCTCTCAGTTTAAGGAGAAATCAGCAGAGTCTGGAGCCTGTCCCACCAAATGTCCCCCTGCACTCCCAAGGGAAGCAATGAAGCCCATGGCATTTACTGCTCTTTGAGAGTCCCCTTGGCAACACAGGGCTCAGTCAGGGGCTCCTGCTGGGCACAGCCCCACAGCTCTGCAGGGTGGGCATCTACCACAGCACCCCAAAATCCACTCTGGCATCCAGGTGCTACATTTCAAGCACTGGTTGTCGTCACGAGGCTTCTTGAGCAGTGCATGCCCTGTTTCTGCAGGGCAGAAACAGAGGGAAATGTGTTAGCCCGCTTTCCCTGCAGTGCATTTGGGAGTGATCCCAGTGTCTCTGCATCTAGCAGGGCTGGCTGATGAGCAGGAACAAGTAGCTGGGGAAGTGGCCGCATTTTTTGCCTCTTTGACCATTTGAAAGTGAGCTCCCCCTGTGCCAGGAGGATGGGGAGAGCTGCAGGAGCAGCGGGAGGGGGCCACACGAACCAGCTGAGCACAGGCTGCCTCCTGCACTCAGCAGAGTGCAATATTTTGACTGAAATGATTTAAACTTCAGTGGGCATGAAGGGTGTGAATTATCTGACTTGCAGCAGATGCCTGGTGCTGTTTTGAGCACCTGGATGCTTGGCAGGGATTCCTCCCCGGCACCTCAGCAGCAGCAAGGCTCCTGTGAGTGGCTGCGTTGGGCACAGCTTGTGCAGGGACACGGGCACAGCGTTTGCCACAGGCTGAGTCACCTCCTCAGGCCATCCCCAGGCCCTGCTGGTTCTCCAGCTGCCCACCACTGCTTGTCAAGCCCAGCCATTTCCCCTAGATCTGGTTTTGATCTCAAGGGATGCCTTCCAGCGAGCTCAAGTTGCACAGAACTAATCTGCTTTGGGACCAGGCTGGTTTGTGCTTTCCCAAGGCTCCTCTGGAAGCTGTCTGTGTGTCCTGCTAGGTGTGGCTGGGTGGCACCAGACATCTGTCCCCATCCAGGTGAGATGGAGCTAGGCTGCAGGAGGGAGGGAGGGAGGGAGGGAGGGAGGAGCTCAGCACACAGCGATGGCAAAGCTGCAGCTCCCTCCCCACATGGCACCCGTGCTGCTGGCCTTGGGGTGAGCCCTGGGACACATCAAGGCTCCTCTGGGGACCTGGGCCGGGAGGAGGAGGTAAAGGAGGAGGATATAGAGAACTCAGTATCCAGGAACCTGTGTGTGCTGGGTCTCTGAAGGGCTTTACTGACTTCTGCTCACCTGGGGAACACCTTCTACCTGCAAATATCCCCTCAAATCAAAGTGTTTGTCTGCATGGGAACCCAGACAGCTGGAAAGCCTCTTGTGGACCTGCTGGTCACTGCCTCTGGACCACAGGCATCCAGTTTGGAAAAGCCATCTCTCCGCTTGGAGAAACTCCACCCAAGATAGTTACACACATGCAGCGCTGAATGCACACAGCTTTCCTCCTGTGTTTATTCTTTGGGGCTCTTCCTGTCTGACCTGAATGAAACAGGTAAACCACAGAATCATTTATGTTGGAACACAGCTTTAAGGTCATCAAATTTAAATGTCAACCCAGCACTGCCACGGTCACCACTAACCCATGCCCCCGAGTGTCACATGCGCACGTTTTCTGAACACATCCAGGGATGGTGACTCCAGCAGTGCCCTGAGCAGCCTGTGCCAGTGCCTGACCATGCATTAGTGAGGAAATTTCCCCTGATTTCCAACCTCAGCCTCTCCTGGTGCAACCTGAGGTCGTTTCCCCTTGTCCTGTCACTGGTTACTTGTGAGAAGAGCCTGACTTCCTGCGGCTGCCCCCCTGTCAGAGAGTTGTGGGGAATGAAAACGTTCCCCTTTCCTCCAGGCTGAGCCCCCCAGCTGTTCCTCATCAGCCTTAAGTACATGGTCCTTCCTGCCATCAACTGCCTTCGCCAAGTCTTGACTGAATTTCTCCTTAATGACTCCAGCTTTGTCATTTGGGGATGTTCCGGCAATAAGATATGACAAGGTGTGAATTATAGGACAATAATTCATGCCTGGAGCAGTGTCAGGCACAAGGCTGGGAGCTGAGGGCTGTCCATGCAGCTCACTGTGAATTATTGCACCATAATTCACGCCGTGAGGACATGCTAAGGGACTAACCAGAGACTATCCACACAAAAAAATAGGTTAAAACTCTTCATTTTATTTAGCTTGCTGGATTAGAGGGGACATTATGCTCTGCAACGTTCCTTTTGGTCCATCCCTGTGTTTTCTTTGCTGGAGTCGAATGAAAGAGAAAAGGCCCAGCTGGACATGAAAGAGGTGAGGGGCACGGGGGCTCCTTGCACTGGGAGCCACCAGCTTCAGGCAGAGCAGATGGCACCTACCTGCTCCTCATGCTCCTTCTCTGCTTTAAACATCCAACCGCTGATCCTCAAGCGTTCAGGATCAGCACAAAGCAGGAGCAGGGATCCCTTCCCTGGGAGGGCACAGGCTGGAGGGTGCCACACGAGGCAGCGCCTGCAGCTGTGCCAGCACAGAGCTGTGGTGAGCTGAGTGCTGCCAGCCTGAGCACAACCTCCCCCTCACACAGGCAGGAACTCCCGAGGGACTGAGCAAAGGGAAAAGGAGTTCCAGCAGCACAAGGGACAGCCTAAAACTGCCCCTGACTGAGGTTGCCGGGCTGCTTCTGCCTTTGGGGGCCAGTTGGGTCCAGGGGAGAGCTCTGGAAAAGGCTTTGCTGGACATTTTAAAGGCTGGGGTTGTGGTTTTCATGCAGGCAGTCCACGAAAAGTCACACTTGTGAAATCTTTATTTATTTTTTTTTAATCTGACAAAACAGCCTCCAGTGATTGTCATCCCTTCCTAGAAAGCTGCTAGAGTTCAAAAATAAACCAGATGATTCTCCAGCACTCTGTGGGAAGTGATCTGCCTCCAGGAGTCCCCCAAACAACTCTGTTGTACAGTAAACATGATCCAGCCTGCCCCTGTTTTGGGACTTCAAAGACAGATGCCCTTAAATCTGGTTCTAGGGATTTTTCTGTTGAACAAGGAGGCAAATCTTCATCCTGCACATGAAGTGCTTCTCTCCATGTGCGGCTGTCACCCATCCCTTGTGTGCAGTGACAGACCTGGGAGAGCCCTGAGGAGGAGGAAGCTCCCTTCATGCCAGAGCTCAGGGACCAGGGCTGTGAGTGATTCAGGGGAGGCCGCTGACTGCAGTGGACCTAAGGCAAAAGATAATTTAAGGTTATTCAGCAAATTCCAAGTCATTATTTGGGCTTCAGTTGCCCAGTCAGTATAGGTCTCATTTTGAAATGTCTCCAGGTTAATTGATTGCTGTTTCAGACAGCTATTGATTTTCAAATAATTATTCTAATTATTTGCCATCCAGATAGCTTTCTCTCCCTCTCTTCAGGCAGTCTGAAAACATTTCCTTGCAGAGTCCCACACAGAGGGACCTGGACAAGCTCAAGAGGTTGCCCTTGGGAATGTGATGAGGTCTGCCAAGACCCAGGGCAGGTGCTGCACCTGGGTCAGGGCAACCCCTGGCATGGGCACAGCCACAACTCCCTGGGAGCAGCTCTGAGAGAAGGACCTGGGGGCTCCTGTTGGGGGAAAGCTGGACCTGCCCTGGCCGTGTGTGCTGCAGCCAGAGACCAAACATGTGCTGGGCTGATCTGCCAGATTCTGCCCCTGTGCCCAGGTGAGACCCCACCTGCAGAGCTGCCCCAGCCCTGGGGCCCAGCTCAGGAAGGATCTGGAGCTGCTGGAGAGAGTCCAGACGAGCTGCTCCAGGGCTGGAGCCCCTCTGCTCTGGAGCCAGGCTGGGAGAGCTGGGGCTGCTCACCTGGAATAGAGAAGCATCAGGGAGAGCTCAGAGCCCCTGCCAGGGCCTAGAGGGGGTTTGTGAAAAGGAGAAGGACTTCTTACATGAGCACATAATGATAGAAATAGGGGTGGCAGTTCTAAACTAAGAGGAGAAACTTAGGTGAGATATTAGGAGGAAACTTGTCCCTGTGAGGGTGGGCAGGCCCTGGCACAGGTGCCCAGAGCAGCTGGGGCTGCCCCTGGATCCCTGGCAGTGCCCAAGGCCAGGCTGGATGGGGCTGGGAGCAGCCTGGGACACTGGGAGGGGTCCCTGCCCATGGAATGAGCTTTCAAGTCCCTTCCATCTCCAACCATCCCATGAACAGAGACGAAATGGCAATTCTCTCTATTTCCTGCGTTTCTTTACTGCAGGGTGGCACAGTGGGGAGAGGCTCTTTGTGCCTCCACACCCCGAGCTGGGGCACTGCCCATGGGGTGCCCAAGGAAACTCCTTTCCTACAGGACATTGCTGTGGGAGGTGAACACTGGAGACCTCCTGCAGGCAGTAATAAAACATCAGTGGCATCTCTAAGAATTATCTATGATAATTTTCTAACACAAAAGAGATGGCACCTAACGTGAGGTAATTCTATTTTAGATCTTATTATGATGGATAAAGATGAATTGATCACTGAACTAGAAATTGGTGGTTGCCTGGAGACCAGTGATCATGACCTGATTACATTAATTATGGGATAATAAAAGACAGTCTCAACCAGTAACATATACCTGGTGCTCCTCCATGGATCTGTGAGGCTGAATAAAGACGTGAGGGAAACTCTCTGGGAAGAAAAATAAACATGTACATAAATGAGTGTAAAATAAAAAGTTCCCACAAAAAGTTCCCAGCCTGGCTAAAAAGTTCTATTTGTGTCATAATTTTTGAAGAATGGTGTTTAATTCTGAGATTTCTCTAGGTGAAAATGAAAGCAGCAATTAGAAGAAGAAGCGGTGTATAAAGAATGGGGGGAGGAAAGGGAAAAACTAGTAATCAGGATAATTTAACATTTCTGAGTGGTAGGAAATTGATAAGGGAAGCCAAATGCATTAAAGAAAAATCTGGCTGATGAGTTAAAGGTACTAAGAGCTGTTATTATCAACAAGAAAAGGAACCCTAATTGTGGTCCCTGCTTCTACTTGAAAAAGATTATAAAAATGATAAAATTAGATGGTAAAATTAATAACAGTGTCACTGAGAGGATCCAAAAATGTCAGAGTGTCATTATCTTGGTCAAGCAGTTCATAAACTCCTCGGGGCATTGGAGGGAGCTTAAATTTAGAGAATCTACATGAGAATTTTTCTTTGAGAGCTTTGGGGCACTGCAGCAAATGGGCCACTGGATACTGCAAGGGCTTGCTGAAATCCAGCATTTCCCCCCTTTGGGCACGGGGCTGACCCAGCCACAGAGGCCCTTGTTCTGAGCCTCTCCTCTGTCACTGTGCTCACAGGATTTAAAAATAACCTCTGTAAAAATGACAGAGGCCAATTGCCCTCCCTTACTCTGTGTAGATCTTATCTGGGGACAGCTGCTGGCTCACTGCTGCTGCACAACACTGGGGGGAAAGCAGTCAGAACCGTGATTATTTTTAATCGAAACCTGAGATTATTTGTATAACCACCATTATGAGAAGAGCCCATGGCAGCCTCTGACACATTTACCCTTGCAGGCAGCGATGAAGGAGAGAACGTGGTAAGCTCACGTGGGTGGGATGCAGGGTTTGTCTCCAAGTAGGATGGTCCTGCTCCCAGCGGTGCCACAGCTGTCACCAGCACGTCTGTGCCCATATCCAAGTGACACCTGGGCTTGGGAGGAGGTTTTCCACCCTGCACTTGCGCCCAGGATGCTGCAGCCATGGACAGTGGACTCATCCCTGAGCTGCAAGCCCCAGGGAGGACAGGTCAGCACCCAGGAGGGGCAGTGACAGGGCTCAGAGCCTCTCCAGGTGATGGAATGCTGTTCCTACACAGACCTGGCCGGACATAACAGCCCCTGGAGCTTGCAAAGTGCTTGCAATTGTATTGTAAGCCCAAAACGGTGTCACTGCCTCACCACAGTGCTGCAAAATGTGTGAAAGTGGGTCCTGCACCCACAGCCAGCCACAAAATCCCCTCTGAGTTAAAACTTTACTCCTATCTTATTTATTTGCATTTTCACAGCATCAGAAGGTCCCTTTGGGGACCTTGCCAGCCTTGGCACAAAATAGATGCTCTGGGTCTCAAAGACCTTCCAGTATCTCCAGCAAGTTGAAAAGCAGGAAAGGCCCCTCTGCCCCAGCCTGGAGCCTCAGGCTGGGGTTGTGATCCAAGTGCAGAATCTGGCACTTTGCCTGATTGCTCTTCCTTCAATTGGTCTCATCCCATCCATCCAGCCTGCCCAGATCCCTCACAGTGCAGCAGGGGTGGGAAAGGCCCCATCCCTCAGGTGCCCGGAGCCAACGGGTGCCAAACTCAGCATCCAGAAGACAACAGAATCCCAGAATCCCAGAATGGTTTGGGTGAGGGCATCTTCAGATGAAAGACATCCTGTTCTACCCTCCTGCCATGGCAGGGACCCCTCCCAGTGTCCCAGGCTGCTCCCAGCCCCATCCAGCCTGGCCTTGGGCACTGCCAGGGATCCAGGGGCAGCCACAGCTGCTCTGGGCACCTGTGCCAGGGCCTGCCCACCCTCACAGGGAACAATTCCTGCCCAAGATCCCATCCAGCCCTGCCCTCTGCCACTGGCAGCCATTCCCTGTGTCCTGTGCCTCCATCCCTTGTCCCCAGTCCCTCTCCAGCTCTTCTGGAGCCCCTTTAAGCCCTGGCAGGGGCTCTGGGGTCTCCCCGGAGCCTTCTCTTCCTCCGGCGGAGCAGCCCGAGCGGGGCGAGCGGCTGGACCGAGCCTCCCGGGATCCGCAGCCCCTGGTTGGGGCCGGAGCCGCTCGGGAGCCGCGGGCAGCGGGGCCGGGGCTCCGCGCTCCGCTCCGGGGAGGGCTTGCTTTGCTCTGGAATGCAAAATACAGCTTTCCAGAATGCCAGAAAGGTAATTTAAATGTTAAAACATTTGTGATTGCATAAATTGCCCGTATTATTCCAATTGAATTGTAGTGGGATTAATCTGACCTTAATAGAATACTACTAATAATTTATATTATTATCTTTAATAATATTAATTCTACTTAATTTTTTTCCATTTACTTTGTTCATTTAAGGGCAGCTCCATTGAGCTCTGGAGCATTTAGCTCGTGGTGTGCAGCAGTCACTTATCATTTGCACAAGTGGGGATTCCACCAGGCAATTTTCAGAGAAATAAAGATCATCTTTCAGAGAAAGGAACTTAAAAAAAATTACAGTATTAAATGAGTAGATATTAATGTGTCATATTTAGAATATAAAACAACCCATAATCTGTTCTGAAGTCTCTTCCACCTAAACATATACTTTGTTTTTTCCCTTCTAGAAGGATCTTTTATTCTGCTGTTTAACTTATTAGGAACAACCATTCCAACTGTTAAAATAAAATTGTTAAGATCATAATGTCAGGGAAATAAAAACCTTGGCAGGATGATAGTGCCTTGTGAGCAGAGCATCACAGTTTGTTGAGGATGAATTGGAATTGCGCATTTCATTAGAATTTATATCACAAGCCAAGGGATGAAGCATTATTTCATTAAGTATCTTGAAATTTCACCAACCTAATGAAGCTGTCAAAATTCTATTAATAAAGCACTGGAAATATTTATTTGTTTGTTTGTAAGGATGCATTTGCTATTATTTAATGTTGTATTTGCAATTTGTTAATTTATGAGCAGAGGCTCAGCGGCGCAGCGGGAGGAGAGCGCCGGGGGCTGCAAGAGGAGCAGGCAGTGAGGGGATCTTGGGTGGCCAAGGAGCTGCTCTGTCCCGTGCCAGGATGGGGCCAGCAGATCTGCTCCATGGGGAGGGAATGGGACACTCTCTACAGGAGCTGGGGAAGCCAGCACAGCTCAGCTACGCGCCACCAGCTCAGTTTGAAAACGCATTTTTAAATGTGCCCTTTCCTGTTTACTTGCTTTCACCTCTTTTTTTTATTCTCAATTCATCTCTGAGGGGGAGCAAATCTCAGCGAGATCTGTGCTCTGCTGGTGTTGAGTGAGAGCTGTGTTAGCTGCTGTTTGTAATTACTGCTGCCAAGGAAATCCCCAGTTTTACTGAGCGCCGTTCCGCGAGGATCCGCGCTTCCCTGCCAGCTGCACAACCGGACTGGGCACAGCTCAGATTCAGCCAGGAGGGTCAGCAGCTGTGGCAGGATTACAAATGACAGCCTGTCACACTTTGGTCAGGCTCTTTGTCTTGCCTGAGCCCAGGGAAGTTTGCAGGGTGTTTTTGGGGTGGGGTGGCTCAAAGGGCTCTCCTGGCATGTGTCTGGCAGGGACACATTACTCACACGCAGGGAAGCTGGGAGTGCATGGTTTGTGAGTGCAAATAAAATTAATCACACCACTCAGTCATGTATTATTTAGTGTATTCTGTTTGTGATGGTAACAAGCAGCCAGGAAATCTTTCTCTTCCTCAGCCTCCTGCCCCATGGCCCACACGGGATGAACGAAAGGAGTTATAATGAATTTAAAAGAGAGTTTACGCTCATTAGTCAGCCCATGGCTTGTGGTCCAACTCTCCCATGTGTGTGGCTGCTTCCTGTTGCTCCAGAGCAGCCACAACTGTCCTGAGCTCTCTGCTCCACCCCAGCAGAACAGTGAGAGCCCCAGAGACACGGGACCATGGGGGCTGGAAGGGAGACAAATCCTTCCGGGAAACTGAAGGAAAACTCTGCAAATGAGCCCTGCTTAATAAACTTCCAGTTATGAAATGTAATCTCGTAAGAGACCATTGTCAAATAAATTCTGTCAGTGAAATTTATACATAAGATTTCTGTGAGTATTAATTACACAGGAAGGTTGCAGGGTCTGCATTGCTCTGCTAATAGGATCTTCAGGAAAAAAAAAAAGACAGGTCTGCCACAATGTATTAGATTTGTTAAAGAACCAATTTTTAATTAGTTTGAACTGATAAGTTAATTAATGAATTTGCAAATACATGCCCAGGACATGTATTCCACACTCCACACTGATGCTGGGATTTTGCAGGGAATAGGCTTTAACAAAGGGATTCTATGCCTGCCTGAAGTGCAGAATTCAGCAGAGCCATAACTATGGATCCCTAAATAGTGATTTCCATAATTACACAATTAAAACAGAAAGATTTAATTTAAGGCATGCAAATATTCTTAATTCTGCTCTGCCAAGCCACTGTAAAGAAGAGACAGATGAATCTGATTATGGGTGCAGAAAGCTACAATTCCTCACTAACACTGAGCTGACAGTCGCCTGTTAAGGCAGAGCCGAATCAGGATTTCCTCAGCAAACTGCCTGCACTTCTCCTAAGTACAACTTTAACTTCACTTTCTTCCCTCTATACTGCTTAGCATGGGGATAACTGCAAATCACTTGGTAATCTAATTTACCCCAAAATAGCGATGATACATCTTTCAGTATAAACTTCCTAACATAACATCTCTCTAGGAGTATCAAAACCACATATGATTTTTCAATTAAAGCAGAAACTCAACCTTTTCTGTCTGAGGAATGCTTTGTTATCTCTTTCTAAGCTTACAGCACCTGATGTGTGGATAAAAAAAATCCGTCTTCTGGGGATTTTCAGCTAAATCTATTATTTAAATCCCATTTATTGAGGTTCTTTTCTTCCGTGCTGGAATTTTCTTGGACACCTTTCTCCTGACAAACACAATGGTGGGCACGATGCACAGCCTGAGCTGTACCCAGCACACAGCCCTGCCTCATGTGCAGCTGGTGCCCACGTGCCAGCCCAGAACATCCCCATGGCTTCCCAGCCAGGCTGGGACAGCACACAAGGGCTTCTTCCTCCCAGCGTTCTCCCTCAGTCCAGCACATATTTGTCAGACACATGGAAGCAGAGCTGCCCAAGCTCTGCTAGCAGCTCCAGCATCCCAATATTGCCTCCAGTGCAGCCCTGGGGAGGGCAGCGGAGCTCCAGTCATCCTCCTGCCATAAAGTCAGGTGGCCAAACAATTGCAGCTGCAACCCCACCTGGTGCACCCACAAGTGGGGATCTGCTGCCTTGCACCTCCAGGTAGAATCCCAAAATGGTTTGGCTTGGAAAGGACCTGAAAATTCATCCTGTTCCACCTCTACCATGGGCAGGGACCCCTCCCAGTGTCCCAGGCTGCTCCCAGCCCCATCCAGCCTGGCCTTGGGCACTGCCAGGGATGCAGGGGCAGCCACAGCTGCTCTGGGCACCTGTGCCAGGGCCTGCCCACCCTGCCAGGGAACAATTCCTGCCCCAGATCCCATCCAGCCCTGCCCTCTGGATCCCATTCCTTGTATCATGTCCCTTCATCCCTTGTTCCCAGTCCCTCTCCAGCTCTCCTGGAGCCGCATTAGGCCCTGGAAGATGCTCTAAGGTAAAGGCAGGGGAGATTCCAACACTGGGAGGTGGCTATTTCATTATTTGTTGGAGGTAGAAGGAAGCTCTTTATTGTAGCAATAAACCTCTCCCCATCAGCAGAAATGTGTTGTGTAGTCATTAGGAGTGGGTAAGAGGCGCTCCATGGTTTGGGATTTGATTGCTTCACAGTTTGCTCTGGAGAGTGTCAGGTTTATACAATCCTAATGCTTTTAAAACCAAAGGTTTCTTGTTTTATACAGGTAAAATACATGCTTGTGAATGCTCCCACACCCTGTCCTTTGCTCCTGAAATTCAGTTGCATCCTGAGCCCTGCACAGCCTCTTCACCAAGCACCCAGAGCAGGAAGAGCAAAGACCCACCTGTATCCCAACTCACACCATCACAGTCAGAGGCATCAGCTCTCACTAAATTTCCCCAGGACATGGCTTTACTGGCACCGCCCAAACAGAGCCCAGCCCAACCACTCTGAGACCTCTGACACGGCTTTGATGCCACTGAAGGACTCATTAATTGCTGTGCAGGGAAAAGCTTTGTTCCTGAAGCCGGACGTTTTTGAAGCTCCTGCTATCCACAGTTGGTTTTCAGTGCTTTCAGTGATTGCAGAGATCCCCGGTGCGGCTGCACCTCGCACCCGTGCAGATCCTTCTGAGAGCTCGGGGCACACACGCTCCCGGCAAAGGAGGGGACGAAAGCGCCCACAGCTGGAAAAGGAAGGAGCAGCTCAGTGCTGACAAGAACAAATACAATCAACACTTCCTTTCTCTATAACCATTAGCAAACATTTCTGATGAGCTTTAATGCCTCAGAGCGAAGCGAGCAGACAGCACCGGGGTCAGGAGAAGTGAAGTGGGGATTTATTTTTTTCTGCTGGTCTCACAAATAACTTTGCAGATAGCGATGATTATAAATAGTCCTTTGGCCATTTCCTGACTGTGGTTTGCTGACTCTAATTATGGCAGTGATGAGGAGTGTTCAGTGTTTTGCACAGGCACGGGGGCTCAGCCTCAGAGTTTGAGGCCAGATTCCAAACTTCAGTGTGGGCATTGGAACAGAGGGAACCTCGCATCCCTCAGGGATAACCTTTGGCCCAGATGAGTAAATCCTATGATGGGATTAGGGGGATTTACTTTGGCATACTGCTATCAATAATTTCCTCCTCCAATTGAGGAATGTTGAGCAGATATTCCACAAAGAAGCTTCTCGCTGAAATCAGCACAAGTGCCTTATACAGAATCCTCATCACCTTGCTGGGCTTCACCTCCACTCCTCAGGTGAGCTTTCGTAGAATCACAGAATATTCTGAGCTGGAAGGGATCAAGGATCGTCAATCCGACCTCTGGCCCTGCCCAGACCCCCCAACAAGCCCACCCTGGGCACCCCTGGCAGCGCTGCCCAAACGCTCCTGGAGCTCTGGCAGCCTCGGGGCCGTGCCCATTCCCTGGGGAGCCTGGGCAGTGCCAGCACCTCTGGGGGAAGAACCTTTCCCTGAGATCCATCCTAAACCTCCCCACTTTTCCAAAATGGAGTTAGCTGTGAACTGTAACACCCTTCCAGGGACTAAGTGACATCTCCTCCTGTTTGCCCAGCATCCTGTCCCTGCTACCGACATCCCTGATCCCACAGCTTCTTCCAGAAGTCCAAGCTTCAGGAAGCAAACTCCAGGACACTCCAGGACATCCATTGTGATGGATGCTGTGCAGGTTTGAGGCTCACACAGTAGCAACTGTTAGTGCTGCCTGCCTAAAACACTACCTATGGGAATACATGAGAATACAGCACAGTAAAAGATTATCAAGCCTTCAGAACCAGTCCTTGCAAGTATGTGCATAATCATGATCTTTACACATATTATCACTTAGGATGACTGCAGCCAGAACTCCCTTACCAGCTCAGGGCAGGCAGGTGTCCTACCAGGAACCTGCTCCTGGTTCCTACCAGGATGGCATTCCCAGCCTGAGATGACTACAGAGCTTCCCTGAGAAAGTGAAAGCATTGCTGCTGCTTCATCTTAAGGGTAGAAAAGGAGGAAGAAGTCACTGAGTCACCTCTGGCAAGCCCAGTGCTGTGCAGATGCTGATGACCCAGGAGGAATTCAAACTTTTCAGATTTGGAATCTCACAGAGGTGTGAGCACCACTGTCCTCTCTGCCTGCAGACACCAGAAACTGGAATAAGAACAGAAAGGGGACCTTTATTGGAAAGCATATTCTGAAATGTGATGTGGAGAGCTCCAAGCTTCAATGGGCCTGTCACAGTTGTTACCCAGGGAAGGTCTGAGAGCACTTCAAAAGAAGGATGTGGGTTTTCAGGTTTTGGTCACTGATCATGAGGAAGTTCTGAGGGACAAAGCCAAAATTTAATACCAGACAGGACAGAAGAGCCCATTGGATGCTATTGAAGTGGCAAGACTGGCACAGCTAAAACATCTGTCCCAAATAGGTCACCTCATCAAAAGGGACTTCAGCCTGAGTGACCTGATGGGTATCTCACTCTGCCAGGAATAAAACATGCTTGGAATTTCCTAGACCCGATTGTCTTGGTTTGAGAAGACGAGTGTCTGCTAAAGAACCTCCCTTGAAGCAGAAAAATGTAACCCCCCCCACCTCCAAATTATTATAATCTTGAAATCAAGGGGCTCTCAGGCCAAGATATGGGAATAGGAACAACAGTTCTTTACTAGGAAAATTAAAATGTAGTAGTACAAAAATACCCCTGACAGAGTCAGAATACAACCTGACACCCTGTTGGTCAGGGTGTTGGTAGCAGTCTGACTAAAAGGTGGCTGCAGTTCTCCTGGAGTGACAGATGTGGTTCTGTTTAAGCAATGGTCTTGTAGAAGGGGTGTAGTTTTCTTCTGAAGGTCCAGTGGTGGTGTAGGTGGGTCCAATCTTCCTCTGGTAATCTGGTGGAGAAAGGCTGCCTGTGGTATTCCAAGTCTCCATTATAGCCAGGTAGGAATGGTTGGCTTCTCCCCCTGGATGGAGCATCTCACAAAGGGATGATGGAGTTTTATCAATCATGCAGTGAGACTGGATGGCTCATCAACAGAAGATTTACCCCTGGAGGGAGATAGGTCATGGGAGAGATAAAGAACACTGCCCCACCTGGTTTTAACAGATGGTAAGAGAACACATCCTTTTGGTTACATCTTGCATTGCAACCCAAGACACTAATCCATAGAAACTTCCTAATCGAGGATGTCTCGACTTGCAGGATTTCTGCATTAGACCTCAGCCCATCAGAGGAGAAGGGGCTGTCCCTCAGGTGGCAGGGGTCACCAATGGTCCTGTCTGTTGTGTGCAAACAGCACGACATCAGCAGCAGGAACACAGGCAGGATTCACAAATCCAAGACCAACTAGCAGCCAAAGCCCTCAGGAGGGAGGCTTTGAACTCTGAAATCTGACCCAGAACTGGAAACTCTCCCCTGTGGACCCCCAACCCCTCCACTCAGAGCAATGCCTGCGTTTGCTGGGCAGTCAGAGCAGACTGCAAAGCCATTGCAAAAACACACGACAGAGAAGATTTGGTTGGGGTCTCTGTGAGTTTAACACTTGCCACTCCTTTTCTGCATCTATTCTGTCTCCATGACCAAAATGAGTGGGGACTTTGGGCTGAGGAAGCTTGGAGAGCTCAAACATTGTCCTTCCAGAGGGAAGAGAGTCCCCAAAAGAAGGTGAAGGTATGTTTTATCCACACAGCTTGTGGACATGGCAGGGAGGAAGCTTTTCCATGCTACAAGTTGACCAGTGGAAACAAAGCAGGGTCAGGCTCGAAGCGGGCAGGTAAGAAATGGTTGGCCAAGTCACCATGAACTGTGACGGTTCTCCAGTGCTGAAGATGCTTCAAAGCTCCCAGGGATGGCTTGAAACGTGCCCTCAGACATCACAGGACACAGTGGGGTGGACATTTTTACCTCCAGGCTTTGGCTTTTGGAGGTCAGTGAGCAGGTTTCCAAAGATGAGGGATCTTGAGGGTATCTTCATGCTCCTCCTCATCCTGTGAACTCTGTGTCAAAATGGCATTTCCCCCAAACCCTGCTCAAACATTATTTGTTAAACACTGAATTTTGCTTCAGTCTGCTCCATGGGCGATTCCTCCTGGCTGTGTTTCATGCCAATGCTGGAGCTGAAAGCCTCGTGAGTGGTTTCTGCTTCTCCACTTCCAACATCCCCACTAAACTCATTCGGAAAATATCTTCCCTTGCCCAATGTCCCCACCAATTCCCTGCCCCTTTGTTTTTATTTAGCTCTGTAATTACGCTATCTGACCGTACAGTGATTTGGAATGAAATCTGCATAAAAGATATTACGAAAAAGAAATCTGTGTTTTGCAATATCTTTGAACTTTTCTTTAGGCTGGGCAACATGAGCAAAATCAGCATTTGGCTCTCCACAAATCCTTGGTTTTGTGGAGCTCTTGGGAAAGAGGGTTTGTTTCATGGGCCGGGGCAGGAAAATTCACAAGTTCAGATTATTTTATTAATGCTATTAATAACTGTTTTTGGCCTCACAAGGGAGAAAACACCAGGTATGCATGAGATGTAATTATGTTTATAGTTAATGCTGTGTGCTTTCCAGGGGAAGAAAAGCACTGATTTCTTTCCCTTTCTTTCTGGAGGAAATTAACAAAGTTTGCTGACGAGCAATGAGTGTTCTGAGCGTGTGGTGAGGCAAAGCTCTTTGAGGAGGGACAGGGTGCCAGGGTGAGTTTTGTGTGAGGGTAGAGAAAGGCTTTTCCCTGTTTTGTGTAGTGGCACAACAGCTCTCAAACATGGAGGGACCAAGAGCTGGGAGCTTTGAGGCTGAAAGTGCAGGGGGAGATTTCAGCCCTGAGTGTGCTGTGGG
Source organism: Anthoscopus minutus (assembly GCA_013399455.1). NCBI lineage: Eukaryota > Metazoa > Chordata > Aves > Passeriformes > Paridae > Anthoscopus > Anthoscopus minutus. The sequence goes on along the minus strand of VWYI01008742.1, from coordinate 262,267 downwards.
GGCAAGAAAGAGTTGGGGGAGAGGAGGCAGGGGTGATGCTGCCCAAGCCATTCGGAGAATCACGGAATCACATCCTGATAGGGAAGACACCAACAAGGACCATCGAGTCCAACTCCTGGCCCTGGCCAGACCCCCCAACAAGCCCACCCTGGGCACCCCTGGCAGCGCTGCCCAAATGCTCCTGGAGCTCTGGCAGCCTCGGGGCCGTGCCCATTCCCTGGGGAGCCTGGGCAGTGCCAGCACCTCTGGGGGAAGACCCTTTCCCTGCTCTGCAGCCTGAGCCTCCGTGACACAGCTCCAGCGGTTCCCTCGTGGCCCTTCTGGCGGGCCACCTGTCCCCTCGGGTCCCACTTGGTCCCTAGACCCTTCCCCTCGTGCTCAATGAGGTGGATGAGGTGTAGAGGTGGATGAGGTGTACGAGGCCTGGAGAAGCCGTGCGTGACCCGGGCTCTCCCCGCATCTCTCACCCGCCGGGCTCTCGCCCCTGCCCGGGCCGGGGGTCACCGCGCCGCTCTCGGGGGCTCTCCCCGCTCCGTGCCGGGGTCCGCACGCTGCCACACGCACACACGCACGGACACACGGACACACACACACACACACACACACACGGACACACGGACACACACACACGGACACACACACACGGACACACACACACACACGCACGGACACACACACACACACACA
>VWYI01008742.1:177178-259197 GCA_013399455.1 Anthoscopus minutus | reverse complement strand
AACTTTTTTTTTTTTTTTTTTTTTTGGAAAAAAGCATTTTTAAATTTTAAACTCCAAAGTGAGTTTCTGGAGCTGCCAGGCACCCATCAGCAAATGCTGAAATCTGGGTGCTGCACGAAATAAAATTAAATTTCAAGCCAGAATGAATTTTTAATTTTGAATCTCAAACCCCTGAAAAGTTTTTTTTTTTTTAATTTTTTGTGGGGTTTTTTTTTGCCTTTTTTTTTGCCTTTTTTCTTTTGGTTTTGATTTTCAATTCCCTGTAACTTGATATTTGCTGGAAATCAGAAAGGAATGGCTGGTGAATTCAGGGTTTGGGGGCTCTTTTCACTTTTCTCCCCTTTATTTGTTTCATGTTTTGAGTTTTTCAAAGGCGGGGGGGAATGGAAAAAATTTGCAGAGCAGGATAACTCTTGGGTGGAGGAAGAAATACTCTGAAATGTCAACTCCATGTTTTTATTTTTGCACTTATTTACCCCCAGCCCCCCCGACAGGGACCCACCCTCTTCCTGAATCCCTTTTTTAGCAAATAATGGAGCGAGAGGCCGGTGCCAGCCCGGCCGTGGTGCAGCTCGAGCTGGGTGCCACATCTGGGTAAAAATTACACACAATGCTCCAAACTGGATTAAACAATCTCAGAGAATATTTTATTCACGGTTTCATCCAGGAAGCTCTGGTGTGGCGGCTTCTCCATATTCTTACCCTCCAAAAATTCCCTTTCTTGAGCTGCCCCCCAGAACTTTTACTGTGATAAGGTTATACCCCAAGAAACAATTTAGCTGTTTAGTAATTTTTTTTTTTTTAATGTTTCATACATTTATTTTCTCATGTAAATCAGACGTTCTGATGCTGCTTTTCCTGTCCCTGGGCCACACACCTGGAGATCCTGGGAGCACTCCCATGGATTTGGGGGACACATTGATGGGTGCTGCATTTTAATTAGAATTAATGGCCAAGCCTCAGTTCTGGGGTGACAGCACCAACATTTGGCAACGACACCTTTGGAGTTTCTCCTGCAGCAGAGGGATGGGAGCTGGCAGGACCTGGTTTGGAGCTGTTCTCAGCTGCAGGGGGGACCCTGGCCCTGCTGGGGCTGCAGCTCTGCAGCGCTGGGGGCGAGGCCGCTCCTCCCTGCCCGGGGATGCTGTGCAGGTGTGGGAGCTGCAACCTTTGCCATCCTTAACTCCCTGGGGAGCAGCAGCTTTCCAGCCCCTGGGGGGTGTGGTGGGTCTGAATCTCACCTTTCTGCCTGTCCTTCCCTGCTCCTGCCCGGAAAAGATTTCATGATTTTTCATTGCAGTATGCCTTCAGGGGGATTTTTTTTTTCCTTTTTTTTTTTCTTCTGGAAAGTTGATCAATATTTTATCCTTTTCAAAATTGCTGTTGGCAGCTTGGAAGGGGAAAGGGAGGGAGGGAGGGAGGGAGCTCAGCTGAGTGATACCAACAGATTTCTTGTGACATAACTGAAATGTATTTTTTAAAAATGAAAAATTTCCAGGACCTCATTTTCAGAGACATATTTTCATCCCAGAATGAAAACAGACATAATATTATTAAAGTAGTAGATAATATTTATACAAATGTCATATAAAACCTTGAGAGGTTATTGCATGACTCCAGGATAATTTAAATATATATCACTGCCATAATGCAACGCTGGGAATAGTTCAGTTCACGGGTGATGTCACGTGGCCCTGGTGATGCACAGTCAAGTTTGCAATTATGCAAGCACAGGAGTGAAATTAGAGTGGAATCAGTGCTCTAAAAATTAGATTAATTTTATTTTAATTTTTTTGGGGGGAGGGGAAAGGGTTGAAACCTGCTCTAAGGGTTATGCTGATACACAGTCAGAATTTGTGCCCACTGGGCCAGGGCAGGCTCAGGCTGCAGAGCAGGGAAAGGTTCTTCCCCCAGAGGTGCTGGCACTGCCCAGGCTCCCCAGGGAATGGGCACGGCCCCGAGGCTGCCAGAGCTCCAGGAGCGTTTGGGCAGCGCTGCCAGGGGTGCCCAGGGTGGGCTTGTTGGGGGCTCTGGGCAGGGCCAGGGCTGGGCTGGGGGATCCTGGGGGTCCCTGCAGCTCAGGATAGTTTGTGGATCAATAATTCTTTGGATGCTTTGCCTGTTCAAGGATTTTGACCTTCCCACCATGGCATGGCAGGACTCAGTACAAGGTCCTGGATGCTGCTCCTGTTGTGCCTCTGGCACAGCTCTGGTGGCACAGTCCCTGGTGGCACAGGCCATGGTGGCACAGGCCATGGTGGCACAGGTCCCTGGTGGCACAGGTCCCTGGTGGCACAGCCCTGGTGGCACAGCCCTGGTGGCACAGCCCTGGTGGCACAGCCCTGGTGGCACAGCCCTGGTGGCACAGCCCTGGTGGCACAGCCCTGGTGGCACAGCCCTGGTGGCACAGCCCTGGTGGCACAGCCCTGGTGGCACAGCCCTGGTGGCACAGCCCTGGTGGCACAGCCCTGGTGGCACAGCCCTGGTGGCACAGCCCTGGTGGCACAGCCCTGGTGGCACAGCCCTGGTGGCACAGCCCTGGTGGCACAGCCCTGGTGGCACAGCCCTGGTGGCACAGCCCTGGTGGCACAGCCCTGGTGGCACAGCCCTGGTGGCACAGCCCTGGTGGCACAGCCCTGGTGGCACAGCCCTGGTGGCACAGCCCTGGTGGCACAGCCCTGGTGGCACAGCCCTGGTGGCACAGCCCTGGTGGCACAGCCCTGGTGGCACAGCCCTGGTGGCACAGCCCTGGTGGCACAGCCCTGGTGGCACAGCCCTGGTGGCACAGCCCTGGTGGCACAGCCCTGGTGGCACAGCCCTGGTGGCACAGCCCTGGTGGCACAGCCCTGGTGGCACAGCCCTGGTGGCACAGCCCTGGTGGCACAGCCCTGGTGGCACAGGCCCTGGTGGCACAGGTCCCTGGCACAGTCCCTGGCACAGCCCTGGTGGCACAGGTCCCTGGCACAGCTCCTGGCACAGCTCCTGGGGGGCCACGCTGGCTCTGGGAGGGTGGCAGTGTGGCGTCCCTGGCACTGCCCATGGAGCTGCTGGTGGCCTCTACTTCAGCATCCTCAGCTTGAGCATCTCAGCCGTGGCTCAGATTTCGGGAGTGGCCCAGGGGAGCGTGGCAGCCAGCCCAGGGCTGCTGTGGGATAAGGGTGTGCAGGAATTGTGGCACATCCTAAGGGTTTGCTGTACGCCCCATGGCTGCTGCTCTGGGCTCTCTGCTTGCTCCAGTTCATGCTTGGATCCCTGCAGGTGATTATTTATGTGCTGGGAGCTGTAAAACAGACAAGGGTGGTCCTGCAGTCATGGAGAGCCTGCCCAAAATATGAGTTTTGTCAGAGATTTGCCTGAACAGGCACGATTTGTCCGTAATATACCAAGTACCCTGTGGCCAGGGAAAGAGGCTGCCAGTGCTGCTGGAGTCTGTGGGGGTTTTTGGTAAGGGATGTGGGGAAATGGCCCCAGGAAATATTTATTTTTTGCAAGTTCTACATTTCTGTGCATCCAGCATTGTGCATATTTGGAATTTCACATTTATGGATTCCATTTGGCCATACCGTGTTTTCTGGGAAAGAAGTTTCTAATTTTTAAAGGTTCTTTTATGGATTAATTGCTAGTCATCTGCCTCCTTTTTGCTTTTGTTTGGTTCCTTGAATGTCTCTTGATTATTTTGTACTATGTGATGCCAATTTAGTGGTTAACTAGTATGCAAACTACATCTGGACGTGTTGACTTTGCATTAACAATCATTGATTTGTCTGGAGCAAGGGAATAGAAATGAATGCTGCTGTTTGCCATGGATAGTATATGAAAAATAACCATTTGCAATGTGCCTTTCATCAGGGGCACGGGCTCTGCTGCAGCTTGTCACAGTGGCTCTGCCTTGTCATGTGAGAGCTGAATTTTTAAACCGTGGCACCAGGAATGGGAAGAGGGCCTGGGGAAGGCAGTGGCTTGTGGTGTGTTGGGAAGGTGCCCTGTGTAGGAGCAGCTCCTGGTGACCTTGCTTGGCTCAGCTCTGGTGGCAGTGGGAGTGGGGTAAAGTTGTAACAGAAAGAACACGAATCTATGGAATACATAATATGTAACATATAATACACACCACATGTATAGAGCTTTGTGTTTGGGAACATAACCAAGAGGATGCAAAATTTAATAATCAAAAATAATAAGCAGAAGTTTGAGTTGATGGTGGCTTCAGCAACAGCTGTTTCTCCCCCAAACCTGCGGCTGCAGCAGTGTGGGGGGCTCTGGATGGAGCAGGGTTTGGTGCCTGCTGTCCCTGGCTGGCCCTGGGGAAGCTGGAATGTGACTGTGGCTGCTGCATGTTCAGGTGGCCTGTGGGAGGTGGGGGCATTGCTGCACACTCGTGTCCCCTCTGGGAGAGGGGAAGGGCTCAGCAGATTCCCTTTCTGCAGAGGAGCTCTCTTCCCAAGGTGTGCGTGCAGGAGACATCAGAGCTGCCACGCACTCGCTCCTTGGTGTTTCAAGTCACAGTCAGTGGTGCCTTGGGTGAGGTTTGATATTCAGACCTTGAGTCCATTGGATCCACTCATCCCTGGACCTTTTCTGCTGTCTCCTGCTGAGGGCTCTCAGTGCTGGCGGCGGGGCTGTGGTGGGGTGTGATGCTCACTGTCAGTGTTGGCCATCCTTTGGGCTGGGCTCAGCAGTGAGGGCTCCTCCCACACTGGAATTGCTTTGCTGATGCTGGAACGTGTGTCAGACCTCAAATGATGGACACGGGTCATGCATGGGTACATGGAGCTTGTACTCCAACGCTGCCGAGTGTGTAACGCACAGGGAGGTGCTGGGCAAGCTGCATGGTGGCTCTGAGTTACTTGGGTTTTACTCGTTGGATTCTCCCAAGGCAAGCAGTGGCAGAATAAAGAGATTAAATAAGGAAAAGTCTCCCCTGTGCTCATTGAAAGAGCAAAGAAGCTTTGTATCCTGAGTGATGCATTTGGGGAAGGATGCAGCGTGGAGGCCACGAGCAGCGTAGCAGTGACACAGGTAGATTAGAACCCATCCCCTCAATTAAACCTCCTCTGCACCCATGGAGAAGGGTTCTTGTGCTGTGTTTTTCAGTTTTTTGGCAGTTGAGAGGCAGTTAGCTCTAGGTCACTGACCAGGCTGCAGGGGCTTGTGCCAGCACTCTGGGAGCTCTTGCTCCACCTGGGATTGCCTGGGGCAGCCTGGGGAGCAGAGGCAGGGTGGGGAGCACAGGGCATGTTCTGCCTCCCCTTGATGGGGTCAAACCAGCTGGACCCCCTGCCTGTGCCTCCCTGAGTGTGGGTGTGCCCCAGTGACTCTTGGCTGAGGCCAGGCCAGAGTCTGCCAGGTGATGGGACTTGTGCTTGATGGAGCTGTGCTGCCTTTGGAGAAGCTGGAGGCCCAGGTGGCTTTTTTGGGTTAAGCTGCAGAGCCCTGGGTCAGCCTGGCATGGGGCTGTTCCCATGGGAAGGGCCGGGGGTGGCCAAACCTTGTGCTTTATGGTGGTGGAAGCAGTGTCACTGCACCAATCCCTCTCCTAGAACAGATTTCCTTGGGGGTCTCTCCCTTTTTTCCCTCACCTGTATTTCCAAGGCACTCCAGTGCATGCTTAGAAAGGTTTAGCTGCTGTACTGTACCTGCAAAGATTTAATTGTGTAGGGAAGGCTTTCCTTGCTTGTGATTCCCAACACTCCTGCTTGTTTAATGTCTATATTTGGCTGGTGCAATGTGGAAAATAAGGCTGGGAGTGGATAAGTAGAGATTGGAGAATTTGCCTGCACTGATACGCGGCTGACAAAGGGAAATGTGAATATCAGAGTGTGGAGCAGAGAGGAGCTGCTGGAGCCTCACAGAGTTGCCATAAGTATTTGAGGGATCAATACCTGTGTGTTTGTGCATATGGATGTGCTTGAGATGCTCCTGGTAAGAGCAGTGAGATTCTCTGGTGTGTCTGGGATGCTGTGAGGACTCTTGTGCCCATACTGTGCTTGGGCTAGGAACACAGGAGCTCCGTGGTGTTTTCTGCCCTGGTTTAGAAATCAGGGATGGTATCACACAAGGTTTGATATCTCAGCAACTGATAGAAGTGAGAGCAGCTGGGTTTGTCAGACCTTCCCACTAGCAGTGAGCTGAGCCAGGCTGGGAGGGCCAGATGTGGTCACATGATGGTGCTGGGGTCCTGATGGCACCACCGTGTCTCCAAACTCTTCAGGATTTAATATTTGTTGTGATTTCATTTTACTAGATACACACAGGCAGCAGTAATTTTATGGAAGTTAATTTTTTGCTCTGTGTGGGTGTAGGTATCCTTTCCTGCCTGAAAATAGCAGCAGAAGTCAGTTTTCAGAAGTTATGTGTGCTTGCATTGAAGGACTGTCATTTACTGCTTCCAGTATGTTGAGAACAATTTTAGTGCAAATATTTAATTGCTTTAGACCTATTTTTAGAAATATTAAACCTCAGTTTTCAAAACTGCAACCAAAGCCTGCAGCTCTGCTGGTGTGGGAGAGCCTGGAGGGGAACCTTGAGGAAACCCTGGAGCAGTGTGAGCTGGCCCCACTGGGAGCAGGGCAGGGCTTGGGGTGCTGCCGAGCCTTTGGGGTGCACGCTCGAAAGCGAGTTGTCTCTATTTTGGTGAGATTTTTTTTTAGTACTATTCTATTTACTTGGCTACACAAGGAGAGAATGAATGAATGAAACCCATTTCCAGCAGATTTGTACAATTTCTGATGTTAAGTCTGCAGGCTGGAGGATGTAATTTGGAGGCTGAGCTGGGAGCATCCCAGAGAGCAGCGTGCCCGCAGCCCCAGTGGGGCTCTGGCTCGACACCCAAGAATAGCTCCTGCTTTTCTGGGTGTAAATCTGTCACTTGAGCTCTGATGGCTGCAAATCCTCAGCTTTCACTGGCGTTTGTGAGATATTTGTGATTTTGAGGGTGGGAAGAGAGAGTTGTAAGAACACAGGATAATTATTGGTTGGGAATAAAATACCTTTTTGAATTTGTGCATGCATTTTGGAAACATCTGTAGGGAGGGACAGCTGGATTTGGATCAGGCTGGTGGCAGAGGGGATCTGGAAATCTCCTTGGGATTCAGAGGGATTTCTCTTTGCAGTCAGAGGATGCTGTTGAAGATGCTGAGGGGCGATGGCTGTGGCAGTGACACCAGGGGACAGGCTGGGATCTGGCATTTGGTGGCCCTGGGGTTGCTAGTGGGGCCTGGTAAGGCTGGAGTTGGACTTCACCAGGGAATGAATGAATGAATGAGTGAATGACCACCAGGAAGGTTGCCCTGGGGTGTGTTTTGACTTGGCTTCAGGGCATCTCTCAGTTTATGATTAATACTACTGGGGTCGCTGAATATTAACTTCAAGGGTGGGATATTTTTACCTTCTTATGTGTCTTTATTTTAGTGGCCTTTAAATTTGGCTGGTTGGTGATAACAGCAGCTGGAATTGGCATTTCTGCTCCATGGGGTTTGTTAAGACATGCCTGAGACAGAGCTGGGGGCTCAGGGCAGGGCAGCCCCTGTGCCAGCAGCCAGGGAGAGCAGTGGGTGAGGAATAAAAAATGTGAATGTATTCAGAGAGAGTGGAGATACACCCAGAGACCCACATGGTATCCCATATAGTCTGGGAGCCCTGCTTCAGCACTGCTCCTGGGAGTGCTGGCAGATGCCACAGGGATGTAGGAGAGTCCACTGGAATAGTTATTGGAGACTGGGGAAAGGTTCTTCCCCCAGAGGTGCTGGCACTGCCCAGGTTCCCCAGGGAATGGGCACGGCCCCGAGGCTGCCAGAGCTCCAGGAGCGTTTGGGCAGCGCTGCCAGGGGTGCCCAGGGTGGGGTTGTTGGGGGCTCTGGGCAGGGCCAGGGCTGGGCTGGGGGATCTCTGTGGATTTCTTCCACATGTGGATATTCTCTGTGATCCACATGGAGGGAATAGTGGTGCCCTTTGTAAATGAAGAAAACCCTCAAAATCGAGGTCCCTTTTCCCAAAATCTTGCATGTATTTTTTTTGTTTGTTTGGTTTCTTCTCTTTATTTGTTTGTGGTTTTTTGTTGGTTTGGTTTGGTTTTTTTTAGTTTGTTTGGTTGGGTTTTTTTTTTGGTTGTTGTTTTATTTGCTATGTAATCTGATTTGGTTTAGCTATCAGAAAGTAGATTTGCTGAGAGTGCTGTGTTTGCTTTCAGTTCCTGATAAGGTGGAGGAGATAAGTCCCACGTTGTGGCTGTTTGTTTGTATGAGTGGGAAATGTTTGTGCTTCCCTCCTTGGACAGGGAGCTCCTTGGCCGTCCTCCTGCAGCATAAACACTGCTTGTGATTGGAGTTCATTATGTGAGATTTAAAATGTATAAAATGAAATGTTCCTGTCTGCTTTAAGCAGACATATGTCTACAGTTTGCAAATTAACCTAATTAAATATATATGTAGAAATTTATGATATTCAGCTCCTAGCACAAGGTATGCAATTAGCATCCTTGCCAGCAAGGAATTTTCCATTTCTGTCTTGACTTTTCCTCATAGGAGATGTGGCTTGGGGTTTTTAAATTTTTTTTTTTTTTTTAATCTTCAATCTTTAATTTTTGTTCTGCTTTGGAATTCACTTAGGGACGAGTCCTGTGGGGATTTAGGCTTGTGGTTAAATTTCCCTACAAGCAGCTTTGACTGAAGTCAGTGAAACATTCCCTAATTCCTGGGCTCCAGCCTGTCCCTTTGCCTCTGCAGGACAGGAGGAGTTTGTTTTGTTAGGAGAATATAATGAGCAAAATAGCATTCTGGAGGGAAAATTGCATTTGAATATTTACATTTTTCAAGGCTCTTCCTTTCTCCCACCCAAAAATAGCAAAACAAAAATTATCTGTCTCCTCTTGATTTATGTAATTTTCAAGTTGTTTCCATTTTTCAATGTTGTTTCCAAAACACCCTATCCCTCTGCCTGAACGGTCTCTGTGGCAGGAGTGCCCTCACACAAGCAGTACAAATCCATGAATGTAACCTCTCGTTTAGCAAAACTCAGGAATAGGCACCAGGAATACTACTTTTAGTTCCTTTTCTGCCAAAGTGCAGGGTTGGGTTTTTTAATAATATTTAAAGTTTGATCACATTAGAATAGTTTCTTATATAAATAATAATTTGGTCTATTTTGCATATCAATAGTCGATTCCATTTTCTTCACAAAAAGCCTTTTTTCCCCATAAACATCCCCACTGTTCCAGCCCAGAAGGTACTCTTTATTAGCCAAACCAACCAAGTCATGACGTTCCCAGCTCAGCTATTTTAATGATCCCACAAACCCAAAAAAGCAGTAGGAAATTTTTTCAGAAGCAAACTGCAGAAACCTTTTCTTTTTTCTTTTTGGGACATCATAAGTTTTCAACTTTTTTGTCCAATTATTTTTGTTATATTTTTCCAAGCTTCAGGCTGTAAACTCAAAGAATTTGTGAACTTTTCTTTCTTCCTGGAGATTGTTTAGTGATGTCAAAGGTGACCCAGCACTGGGTGGAAGAGCTGAGGGCTCAGCAAACATGCTGGCTCTGTTCCTAATTTCTGTGCAAGAACTACTGATAGTTCTACATGGGCAAGGTGAGATGTTGGTTCACAACCATCTTGCCCCTTGGACAGCTCTACAGCTCTGTCCTCCAGTATTTTCCTTTGACTTTGCTGCACTGCTGTGTTTCCCCAGCTCCGTGTTTCAAGGCAGAGGAGATTTTGCTCTCAGCTTTGTCCCTTTGCAGGAGCCCTGTGCTCTCCCAGGTTGAGGTCCCTGGTGTTTCTGTGCCCTCTCCATTACAGGGGATGCCTTTTCAAAGGCCATCAACGGCTCTGATTCCCAGTTCTACACCACCAGGTGCTGTGGGGTGACCAGCTCCATAAATCAGAAGAGAACGCTGGTGCAGGCTGGTTTTGGGGTGTCCTTGTGAGCCTGTGGCCTTGCCAGTGTCTCATCCTGGGGTCCTGTGTAGCTCCAGCTGTGGGGCACGATTTACTGTCACACTTCCACTGGTTCAGGTGTGTGTTTCTCACCTCAGTGCTGTGCCCACCCTTTGGAGGCTCCTCGGATCTTGTCCCAGGATGTGCTGCAGCCCTTTGGGATGTGGATTTTCTGTAGCCTGGCATTACCCACCGCCAAGGCAATCATTTGGATAATTGCAGCATCTGCAATTTATTTAGGCAAATAGGGGACTGAAAAATATTTGCTTTTGCTTGCTTGTGGAGTTTATTTTTAGGGTTTAGCTTTGCGCTTTGGGAAGCAAAGCTGAGCCATCCTGCGTGTCCCTTTTCCCTGAGGTGCTGCTCTTTGGGGCAGTTCTGGACACCCTGTCGGTGGCACAGGAGTTTGCCTGGCTGGATCACCCTTCTTGCCCTTGTCTGCTCCCTTGTTTTGTTCTGCAGTCTCTTTGCAGGAGGATCACCAGGGGCTGTGGGTGCAGCTTTATGCACGGGCACATTTCTGCCTCCACACCTGTAACGAGTCGCTGGTTCCATCAGAGGCACTCAGCTGCTGGAGAGGTGTCCCTGTGCCTCCTGGCTTGCCTTGGTGAATGCTGGTGGCTCACTCAGGCACCTCCATGTGCTGCAGGCGCTGCTTTCCCTGCGTGCTTCCCTTCCCCGAGCCCCGGCCGGCGCTCGGAGCAGATGTCTGCGGGACCCCACTGTGATAACGAACTATTGCTGCCCTTTATTTTCCATCTCCTAATCAGTGGGTAATCAATGAGGTGACTTCTTACTTCATCCTGTGCATATGAAAGTGCTGTGGGTGCACTTGCCGCCAGAGCCTTCGCAGAGCAAACCATTGGAAGTTTTGGAAGTCTGGGTGCACCACGCCCTGTTCTACCTGCAAGTGGCTCAGAGCCCGTGAGCTACGGCTGCAGGAACCAGAGTGACTCCTGGTGTTCCTTTCCAATCCGTGGGAACACTGACTTCTAAGTGTTCTGGGCTTTTTTTTTTTTTTTTAAATTACTGTTAATAGTAATTTTTCTGCCACAAAAATGAAGTTCTGCAGTTCCTTGGAGCCCTTTTGAAACAATGGGGTCACATTTGGTGCTTGCTGGATCATAGGTGGATAACAGTGATTTTGGGGGTGCTGGGTGATTTTAATAGCTTCATGCCTTTCAGACTTTTGGGTGGATGCTGTTGGACCTTGGAGATTTTTAGTTTTTTGCTAGGCGAGTCTGCAGTTTTTCCTGGTGACCCCACAGTTTGAGGCGGATGCTCAGCTCATTCCTCATGAAGGAAGAGTCCAGGAAGGGAAGTGCTGAGCACTGTCACAAATGAGCAAAGAAGTTGAATTTTCATCCTGTGGTTTTATCTTTCTTCAGTGCTTGATTTATGTCAGAATCTGGCAAGATTTCTGGTGCTTTTGTGTTTGATTATTAGTTTTTTTTCCTTCAATGACCTGTTTCTTAAAATCATTTTCTGGACTGACTTTTTATGACTTAAAGTGTAGCTTCCTTGAGTTTATATTTTCTTAATTTGGATTTCTTTCTGAGGGTGTATTTTTATTTCTAATGGCCTTTTCCACTCTGCTGTTAAACTGATTATTTGTTTAACAAACCCCCTTTGGTAGGTGATAATCATCTCCAAGTTTTCCACCTCACCTGCAAGGCCTTTTAGCTGCTCCATTAACACTCTTAACAAATTTTCCTGTTTATAGAATCATAGAATGGTTCCCCCTGTGAGGAAAAGCTGAGAGAATTGGGATTGTTCAGCCTGGAAAAGAGAAGGCTTTGGGGTGACCTAACTGTGACCTTCCAGGGAGCTGCAGGAAACATGGAGAGAGCCTTCACTAGGGATGGAGGGCCAGCACACAGGGAATGGCTTCACTCTTGGCCAAGGGCAGGGTTAGATGGGATATTGGGATGGAATTGTTCCCTGGGAGGGTGGAGACGGGCTGGGATGGAATTTCCAGAGCAGCTGTGGCTGCCCCTGGATCCCTGGCAGTGCCCAAGGCCAGGCTGGATGGGGCTGGGAGCAGCCTGGGACACTGGGAGGGGTCCCTGCCATGGCAGGGGTGGCACTGGATGGGATTTAAGGTCCCTCCCAACCCAAACCACTCTGAGATTCCCCGATGTGCCTGTCTGAGGACACAGAGTGGGGACAGAAGTCCTGTGTGGGATCTTGAGCATCATTTCTGCATCAAACTGGCTTTTACATTTGCAAGTCTCTATGGGATTATTTGAATTCTCCTCTGACTGAAATTGTGTTTTCTGCTTTGGCAGAGACCTGCAGCCTCTCCAAGTTCCTTGGCATTTTGAGCAACCCTCTGTGCTCTGCCTTTCTGGGATGGGCTCCCAGTCCATCAGAGTTCTCTGCTACCTCCTGTAATAATAATCTTGTTTCATTTGTTGGGTTGCATGTTGCTTCTTTGTCAACACAGCTCCATCATTCCTATGGAATTTGGGTATGGATTGCAATGCCTTGAGTCTTTTGTCTCCTACCTGAAATTCTATGAAGCTCTTCAGGGATACAGTACATTTATGACCTCATCAACAGAAAATGCATCACTTACACTGGATGTTCCTGTAACTTTGATTTTCTCAGGCTTTAGTTTAAATAGGTTTTATATGCTGGCATCTGTTTTCACTTTGGTTTTGACTGTGTCTGGCTTTCTCAGAGGGGCTCCCTTTGGCTCAAGCCCTCCTCATCTCCCACCCTGCAACCTGTTGAGGCTGGTGAGATTTCACAAATAGGTCCTGAGTTTTACTTTTTGAGGTTCTGCTGTCCTCTGTGCCGTTTGCAGGTGCTTTTTAGCAAAGTGTGGTCTCTGCCATGAAGTGAGAGCCACAGTCTAGGCTTAAAATTGGTCTCCATGCAGGGTGCAGCTGGTGTAGGGCAGAGCCCTGAGCCCCCTTCTCCTGCCTCCCCTCCCTCCCTTGCAGGCTGAGCTCCTGTGAGCAGGGTAGCACCGTGCTGGTGAGAATTAAAGCAATAAAAGAAAAAAAAGGAATATTAAGAGGAAGAGGTGACAGTTATCTTTGAGTTAGAAGTTATCAAGTGCAGAAAATGGATAAAGGAAGTTAAAAACACAAGGGGGAAAAAAACCCTGTGACTGTCAATGCAAGGAACAGTAAGAAAGTATTTGTATTAGGAACAAAAGAAATTCTAATAATGGTTTGTGTAGACTTATCACAGCTGAGGAGAGGTAAAATGCATAATAAAGCAGAAAAACTAGACATGTTTAATAAATATTGCTGTTCCCTATTTGTAAGGAATAGGAATGATCCACTCTCAGCCCATGTGCATGGGAGCTGCCAGGGCCAGCCCCAGGCAGAGGCTGAGCAGGGCAGGGGTTTCCAGCTCATCCTTGGGTTCCCTGGACACTCCTGCTGGGTCAGCCCTTTGGGCTTCTGTCTTTCCTCCTGTGAGATCTGGATGAAGTGAGAATATTCCAGAGGATTTGGTGGGTGCTGCTGTTGTACTGCCTTAGCCTGGCCTGCGTGGGGATGAGAGTGCAGGGGAGGAGCTGGTGGGAATGTGAGACTGGATTTGTTCTCCAGCAGAAGGGATGGAGGGAGTCTGCCCTGTGCTGGCAAAACATCTGGTTTTGTGTCATGCCCCAAAATGCTCTGTGGCAGCACAAGCTGCAAACAGGGTCTGGCATGACCACAGGCATTGGCAGTGGTGTGGAGGGAACAGGGACTGCAGCTGCCCACAGGGATTTGGGTTATGGAGTCAGCTCCATCAGGTAAATTTTGAGGTGAATCTTGGGACTGTGCACCTGGAGGGTGGGGCTGCTTCTGCTTTTGGTGTGGGGAGACCAGGGAGGAGCAGAAATGCCAAACCAGGCTTTGGGGTGGGAAAGGGACAAATGCTGCAGGGTGAGCAGTGACACTGAGTCTGGCAGTGGGGGGATGCCAACCACGATTGTGCAGAGCGAGGAAGCTGTGTAAGAACAGCTCTTGTTACCTATGCTTTAATAAATTATCCCCATTTTCAGTTCCCTCATTTCCTTAAGAGATGTTGAAAAGCTGGAGAAGACACAGAACATGTGAGTGGAGTGAAGCAGTTTGAGGAGTCAAAGGGAAAACTCAGTGTTTGTTCTTAGACATTTGGGGATGTGCACTGTATTTTGGGAAACTCTCTGCCAAAAAAAAACCTCACTTGTTGATTTTTATCTTCATGGAGCCAGTTCTCCATGGGTTTAAAAAGCAGAAAATTAAAAAAGCAGGTAGCAGAGCCCTTGGTTTTAGCAAAGTGCATAGCAAGGAACAATACCTGGAAGCAGGATCCAAACACTGAGATGACAAAATGAAGACGCAAAAAATATTTTTAAAAGTATGAGGTGGAAATTTTGAGCAGCAGGGCAGATTGGCTGTTGGAACAAGCTACCAAGGAGAGCTGTGGGTGCAGCATGCTGGGTGCTGGTGCTTGTTCTGTCTGTCTGTGGAATGAGTGCTTCAGGGCTCAGAGCAGCAAGCCAGGGCAGAGCTGTGTTATGGTGGAAAGAATGGCCATTCTGTGCCTTCACAAAAGATCCCACTTTCTGTCTCTGTTTTGGTGTCCTGTTTCCCAGTGCCTGAGAGCAGATGGCTGGGAAAGAATTATAAGGAACAGAGGAAATATTGAGTCAGCTTCCCTTTAATTTACTCTCTAGCTTCCACCAAATGGACCCTGAATTATTCTCACCTCCAAACGCTACAGGATGCTCCAAACCCTCCAGACCATCACCCACGCCTTGGTGCAAGCCGTTGCATGAAGTCAGAGTACCTTCAGGTGGCTTTTTCCACCCTAGGAGAGATATAACTAAAGCAATTAATATGTAATCTCCTGTAACATTGAGCACAAAAGGATATTTGTTTACTTTTTGAGGCAGGAAATGATAATGAATAAGGTAGTTAGGGAACACATGAGACTCAGTCATTAAATAATCTGCTTTATATTGTTAATGCAAAGCAATAGGCTGAGCAGCAGAGAGAAGAGTGCTTAGAGTAAGAGAGAAGAATATGGATTTTTATGGAAGCACTTGTGGTCTAGAGGAGACTCTGTTCCCTCTCCCAAGAGGAAACCTTTTGTGGAAAAGGGAACCTATTGTAGAAAACCTCTTGTAGACAAAATGGGAGGTATTTACAAACTGCTGCAGAGATCAGAGAGGAAATTTCCCCTGGTTGACTCTGAAATCAGGCAAAAAAAGCAGCAACTGAGCTGAGGTGGCTGAGTGAAGATGTAAACAGTATTAGGAGCAGTAAGCAGTAGGCTTTTAAAAAGTATAAACAGTCTGGTAAGGAGGAGGATAGGAAGATCTATTAAAATAAGCAGAAGGCAGTTAAAAGGATAATTAGGAAGGCAAAAAGAAATAGAGAAGATCTAATTGCTAAGAATATTTTGACTTCAAAGAGTTCTTTAGATATATGCAGAGCAGACAGAAGCTAGCAGAGGAAACTTGTCCACTGAAGACGATGCCAGGGATTGGAGCAGGAGATCTGGGAAGAGCATGTTTGTAAATGAGCTGTTGGATGCCTCTGGCTGGGGCTGTGCCTCCAGTGGGTGCTTGGCACACCTGTGTCCCGGGCCCAGCTCGTGTCCTGTGCTGGGAGCTCTGATCAGCAAAGGGAACTGCAGAACACTTGAGCACCTTCACATTGTTGGGATGCTGTTTTTAAACTAAGGTTTGTGCAGCTTGGCAGGAACCTTGAAGTCTGTGTGTTGCATGATAAAAATGCCTTGCTGCTTCCCTCACCTGGGAATGTGGGGGTGACCCTGAGCCACAGCCAGGCCTGAAGCTGTTTCTGATGACCTTCATGACTGTCAGGCTGGAGAAGACCTCTCAGAAGAAACTCCCTTTTCCAGAAGAAGACCTTTGACCAGTCACCATTTTTCAACCAGAGCAGAGCACTGAGTGTCATGTCCAGTCATTTCTTGAACTTCTCCAGGGATGGGGACTCTACCGCTTGCTTGTTCCTATGCTTGACAGCCCCCTTCCATGGGGAAATTCCTGCTGCTGCCTACCCTGAGCCTGTCCTGGCCCAGCCTGAGGCTGTTCCTTCTCCTGTCCCTGTTCCCTGGGAGCAGATCCTGATCCCCCCGGCTGTCCCCTCCTGCCAGGAGCTGTGCAGAGCCAGAAATTCCCCCTGAGCCTCCTTTGCTCCAGCCTGAGCCCCTTTCCCAACTCCATTCCCCTCCCTCAATATGCTCTAGCCCCTCAATGTCCTTCTTGATTTGAGGGACCCAGAACTGGACACAGGACTCATGGTGTGGCCTCACAAATGCAGAGCACAGAGGGACAAATCCCTTTCTAAGCTCAGCAGGCACTAAATCAGAAGGAAAGATAATGCCACAACTAAAACACATTCTGGCTGGAAGTTCATGAGTCTTGTGCATAAAAACCTGGGGACAATTTATTCAGTTTCTCGCTAAGCTCACCCGATTTAGATTTTCCTGCTTTGATCAGAGCTGCTTTTCTCAGCAAGCTGCCCTTGCAGAGAGCTGGAGTGTTATGGACTCCTTTGTATATGTAATTAAAAGCAGTCTTGTATCTTGATATCCCACTGTGATTAACGTTTCCTTTAGAAAAATGGGTTGACTTTAACAGGCTGGGAAAGCTGGGGATTCTTCTGGTGCCTGATGCAGGGGCAGATGGGCTCCTCTCTGCCTGCTTACCCTGGTTTGGAGATAGAATCAGCAATGCCAGGACATCTTGTTTTGTTCTGGTTTTTGTGTTTGTAAGGATGGATTCTGTGTGTTCCCACGCTAGATCAGTTATCACAGCCTGGGGCAGGGAGGGTTTCCCAGCAGTGGACATTTCCTCTTGGTTCCACCAGCGTGCCTTGTCGCTGTCTGCTCACAGACATTTCTGAAGTTTGAATCCCTACTCTTCACCCAGGCGCCACCATAGTGTGGATTTCAACAAGTTTGGGAGGAAATGAGCAGTGACCCGGGCAGCTGCAGCGTGTGGCTGTGCAGGGCTGCTCCAGGGGAGCTGTGGTTCACGGGCAGGGCCTCGCCAAGGGACCGGGTTTCCGTGTCAGCGAGCGCCGCGTGCCTGGTGTCGCATCCTCACCGGAGGCTGGGATTTGCCTGGCCAGGAACATGACCAGATCTATTGTTCCTAGATTAGGGCTTGTCCCTTGAAGCATCACACCAGTCACACAGCGTGGTTCAGATCTGCAGTCCTGCCTGTGTGTTCAGCTGGGGGCTGCCAGCTCCATCAGCTCGAATGAGGTGTCCAGCTGTGCCCAGCATTGGTGCCACTCTGCACAGCCCACACTCCATGTCCTTATCCCAGAGAGGGCCTCCTGGCTGTTCTTGCACAGGCCTTCCTTTCCCTGCAGGCAGTGAAGTAGCAAAACTCTTCCATGGCGTAAATGAGATCATAGGGTGAGAGTGCAGCAGCCCCTGGGTGCACACCTTGGGGCTCAGGGGGAACCATCAGACCTGGTTAGCCTGTTCCATGATGGCATCAGGATGGTCTTCTTAAAACTCTTCCATTTCTGACAGAGTGGAGAAATGTCTTAATTATTGAATACTCAAGTTTTCGAATAGGATTTGAGAGGTTTCATACGGAATGTTATTAGCCCAGATAAAGAGTTACAGCATTAGGAGTGAAAAAGCTCCTTGTATAGCGAAAGAGCTTGGGAGTTATATTGGGCAAGTTCCAACAGGTCCAGGTGGATGTTTTCCATGTGCCCATGCTGTTTTAATATTAAACCTCTCTATTTTCACCTGCATTAAGTGCTAATGAGAGCAGGGTGTCTGCAGGGCTGGATGGGAAATAAAGCAAGACGAGCACACCACGTCTGTGCTCTGCTTTCCTCTCCCCTCACGACATCCTCCAACTTTATATTTCATCCAACCAAATTATCATCAGAGGGAAATAGTAACTTGATTCAAGGGGAGAAAAATTAAAGTCCAAAAACATATATGTGGGAGATATTTGTGCAAAAGTAATGTAGATCTTGCGGACAAGATCTTTTGTCCATCAGCAGATCTAACTGGCAGCAAAATAAGTTGCATCTTGTACTGGAAAAGAGGTCGTGGAGCTCTGGAGACACCAGCCCAGACAAAGAGGAGATAAAAGCAAGTAGTCCTGGTGGAGGGAAGGGTTTGCTGCTGAGATGTTACTGCACCAAGCTGTGCTGGTGCTGGAGCTGCTCTCAAATCCCAGCTTCTCTGTCCCCACACACTTGGTTGGGTGGCATCAGCCTGAATGCCAGTGAAGGGGGAAGGAAAGGGGTGCCTGAATAGTGAGCCTTTGAGATCATAGCAGGTGGGAATGGGATGCAGGACACTGTCAAGACTCATCACACTCAGGAGCCCTTGCTCTGGGAAGTTGTGTCCCTGGAGCTCAGGTCCTGGCAGAGAGGTAGTTGTGTAGACCTGGTGCCTGTAGAAGTAACGGTGGATGAGATCAAGATATTCCCTAAGGTGCCATCTATATTAATTGTTCTGTCACTCCTCTGTTTTGTTGGAGAGAGGTTTTCCAGCAGTCCCGTCCTTCAGATTTAGTTTGTGGTGTTGCTGGTTTTGATTTGTCTCAATTGCAGGATTTGTAATGAAACGTTATTTCCAAAAATAAATTCTGTCCTTTGAACTTGAGAAATTCATCCTTTTCCTTCACCGGTTCTTCTTTGAAAGGATGGTTTGGAGCCTTTAAAGGCTGAGTAAACGCAATTTTCAGCAAAATTCTCACTCCAGTGAGCCTTCTCTGGTTGATCTGGTTGCATCAACTCTGACGAAAGCCAGCACAAGACCCACGCCCGCACTCAGGTGCGCTGCTGGACGTGACGTGTGCGGGGCCGAAACAGCTGCCAGCACCACACTGTGCCTGGCAGGGAGTGCTGACCACCACCAGCAGCTGCTGCATCCCCTGAGATCCTCCTGCCGTGCTCCTGGCCACGCTCTTGTGTCTTTTGGCACCCACCGGCAGCACCGTGGCTTTGGCCGGCGCTGCAGCCTCATTCCCCGCTTGGCCGCAGCTGCCGGAGCCCTGCAGATGTGGTGTCAGAATACCAGATCCAGCCCAGAGGCTCCTTGGCTTGGCGTACCTTTGTGGCTGCCTGCCGCCTGCACGTTCAGAGGCATCCAGGATTTCCTTTAAAAATAGCTGTGTGCTTTTTATGAGGAGGATTTTCCAAGCACAGTCTGGAGGCAGAGCAGCACGTTACAGTCTCGAGTTTGCCGGCAGTGTTACTGAATAAGCGGAGGTGTGAACTCCCTCAGCCCTCGTTTGTTGGATGTTAACGACACTGCGAGTCATCCTAGGGAAGGGAGGAGTGGGTGGCAAGCAGAGCCTGAAAGCTGGGAAAGGGAGCCTGGCCAAGAACACACTGTTGCCAAAAGACCAAAGTGCTGGTCCTCTGCCTTCTGTCTGTGGTCATCTGCTGCTGATCTCACAGGCTCGTGTTTGCTGGAGCCTTCTGAGGGTTGATTGATGTCCTTAACCTTGGAGAAATGCATTTAAAAAAAGAAAAAAAAAGCAAAAAAGCAGGGCTTTGTGCCAGGTTGGTGAGTAACTTGGCTTGTGGAGGGGAGCAGTGGAGTGAGGAGCAGGAAACAGAAAAGGGAGCAGGATGGGTATGAGGAGGAAGGCAGCACATGGTACCATCAGACCACTGCAGCCACTCAGGGGCTCACCTCTCTTGCGGTGTAAGAGGATGAGGACTGTGGCTTTAAAATCAGAGCACTGATGTTCAGCAAAGGTGTGGATGTGAAGGGAGAAGTTTCCCTCAGCAGCTCTCCCTGCAGTGTGGTCAGTAGCTCATGTGGACGTGGTGGAACCTGCAGCAGGGCAGCTCGTGGGGTCGCTGTGACCTGGGTGGGAATGTTGCTGCAGCGCCAGTTCTGTTCAGGGCTCAGTTCTGTTCCTCCACATGTTTCAAGGCATGGTGTGATTCAAGCTCAGCACCAAATCTGGAGCTGTCATCCTTCTGTGGTCACACTGGGGTCTGACCCTGTTTTCTGGCATGACTAGATAGCAGTGGCTTTTTGGCTTGTGTAGCACCAGCACTTTAGCATTGCTGGCTGAGGTCAGGTCTGGTGGAGCTAGGCACTGTTGAGTCACACTGTCTAGCCTGGATATAAGTAGCTGAAGAATAAACCATTCCCAGGGTTGCCATGGACAGGAGCAGGAGCTGGGTTTTGAGCCCTGGGGCAGTGCCACGTCCCCCCTGCCATGCCCTGCCTTCCCTGGGCTGGGGCCAGACCCCACGCTCAGAGCCCTGGAGCAAAACCACCCCCGAGCAGTGCACTCACCCTTCCAGCTGCTGCCAGGCCTCCCCTGAATTTTTATCTCAGTATGTTATGCCTGAAGACTTGGGGAGCTTCTGCCTTGCAGCTGGAACCATGCATTGGCCATTGGTGCCCTTGCTTTCCAAGAAGCAGGTGGACCTTCCTCTTAGGATGAAGCCAAATGGAGAATTCTGTTTTAGGATGTGCTATATTCTGTTTTAGGATGTGCTACATATACTTGTGTCCCATCTTTCTGCTCCCCACTTGCAGTGTGTGCAGAGCTCTTATGCCAGGTCTGAGCTCCAGGGCAATCCTAGAAGGCTCCTTAGAAGACACACTGAAACTCTCAGGCTCGCTCCCTTTGCCCTTTCCAGCCTTCTGCTCTCTCCAGGAACCTTGCAGCCCTGCTGCACTGTTTGGATGTTGCCTTTGAGTGATTCTGTTTGCTCACAGAAGTGGTTTTGAGCAGCTCCCGCAGTGCTCAGCCAGTCTGGCTCACACAGAGCTGTGGGGTCTGAGCAGGGGCTCATGTTGGGCAGCGTGACCCCACAGGCAGGGTCCCAGCACCCCTGCCCCGAGTGCCAGCAGTAACCCAGAGCCTATGGCACGAGGGGGCATTGATGTCCTGTGCTGTGACCTGTCCTGTCCCAAGGGACTGGAACGAGGAGTGTGCTGGGTAGTTCCAGCTCTTTATGCTACATTTCCTTCAAAACTTGCAGAGGTTTCCCAAGGTGCAGCTCACCAGGGGATACCAAGGGTTGGTGGCAGGAAATGAGCTGAAAGCAGCTGTGTGTTCCCAGTGGGGCAGGAGGCAGCTGTGCTGGAACAGGCCTTTGCTCAGCACACCACCTCAGGAAAAAGGGTAGAATCCCAGAATTAGGCAAACGTGCAGCTTCCCTGCAATGCTGTTTTTCTTTATGTGAAACTTCTTTATTAGCAGAGTGACAATGGAGGGCAGCACCTAATTTCACCAGGGACTGCAGTCATTTCTGAGCAAACTCTGCTCTGTTTGCTGTGGTACCGTGGGGATAGCTGTGAATGAGCCAGCTGGGTTTTCTGTTACAATGAGAATTTATCCCAGTGTGTTCTTAGCCAGGCAGAGTCTGGATCTGCCTTTCCTTCTCCCTGTTCCATGGGACAGGGACTGCTGGCCCTGAGCACAGGATGTGGAGGTAAAGGATCTTTTGCCTCCTTGAATTTTGAAATAAAACACCCTCTGATATCTTAGGGGTTTTTTTTCCAATAAAATGTTGGTGCCCAGAGGAACATTTGGCTGCTCCATTCCTATTGTGTCTGATGGTTTATCAAGACAATTTGGGACATTTAAACTTACATGAGGACTTCACCCTGTTGTTGGGATTCTTTGGAGCTCAACTGAAAAATGAGTAAATTAATATTAGTGGCTTAAAGTACTACTTTGTAAAAAATTGCGTTTTTTAAAGTTAAATAATACAAAAATTAAATAGACAATATAAATATTTAAGAAAACACGTTTGGTACCCCATTTTCCAAGTAACAGTTACTTAAAGCTTCTGCCTGAAATGCTGTTGCCATGTGCTCCCCTGTCTCTGCCCCAATCCTGGCACAAATGTCTGGTTTTCCAATCTAAATGATTCCGTGATCCTGTGCAGGGTGCAGGATGTGGTGGCTGTCCATGGGAACTGGCCTGGACAGCAGCTGAACAGTGCCCAGTGAGGCAGGGGATGCAAGCAGGACAGGGAGCATCCAGCTCTGAGCAGCTGCTGTTTATTTGGGAAAGGAAATCCTCCAGCCCAGGTTGTGCCCTTTAGGAGTGTGTCCTGTATGGCTGAAGGAAACTGATGGAGAGGTTGGGCTTTTGAGGACTGTGCTGGGAGTGGTTTGAAGCTGCACTTGAAGTTTTATTTGACTGGAAAGCATTTAGGAAGTGATTTTGAATCTATTTGGTTGATTCACTGCTATTCCTGCAGTAGGATGCAGAGCAGTGATTCTGTAATTAATTTAATTACATGCTTATTCAATCTTTCCTAAACTAGTAAAATTTCAGAATGCTTTTGAATTCAATGAAATGTGATTTTTCAGGGCCAGGAGGAAGGGAAGGCGGGGAAATTTCAAGTTCTGTTTTCTCTCTTGGTTGGTGTTCCAGCACTCTCTCCCCACCACTGTAGCGTTGGCGTTGGGCACTCACAGCCTTATTTTGGTTATTTACCAAATTCCTGCCTCTGCTCAGTGCTTTCCTGCTGAAATGGAACCTTTGAAAGAAGCCTCACGAATAAAATCATAAAAAGCCTTTTCTTGTTCTTTCCCCCACCTCCTCCATCTTTGCTGGTACCTAATGTTCATTTCTCTCGCTGCTTTTATTGCCTTTGAATTTGGCCAAAACAATCTATTATGTAATTGGGCTAATGAGTTCCAACCCACTCTCCATCTTTCCCTCACAGCACAGCGAGCAGCTAATCTCTTCCCAGTTTACCTTTCTCCCCTTTTTGGTTGTTAATTTAAAAGTGTCATTTCCAAATCTGCCACTCCTCCTCGCTAAGGCTCATTTTTATTTATTTTTAAACTCTGTAGAAGGCCTTGAATGAGTAACCTAATATCTCCTGGGCTCTGGAATTTAACAGTCTTTGCCCTTTGTTCAGCTGGGTCAATGCATGAATTCACAAGTTACTAAATTAAAAAGGAGAAAAAAAAGGCAAATGTCTGATTGTGTATTGGATTTAGATATTTTTCCCTGAAGAAATGAAATACAAAGAGGAACTAGTGTTTGCAAATAGTTTAGAAAGTAGCGATTTATTTTAAAATCTTGTACCAGGGCCAATTTTTAAGACAGAACCAAGCACTGAACTGTTTTTTTTCCAAAGAGAAAGTGGTCAAACCCAACTTTTCTGTGTTTAAGAAGTTTGAAAATGTAAATCTTCTTACAGCATAAACATGGATAGAGTTGACAAAGGTTTGATGGGCAGAGGTTATAGCTGGAGCACAAAATTACTACAATGTCAAAATGGTTTCCTTAATTTTTTGTGCCTGAAGAAGAAGATCCTGGCAGGCTGCTGCATAAGAAGTCAGTGTGAAGCAGCAGAGCCTGAGTGCACACAGGTCCTGTTAGCAACAGTGGGAGCACCATCCTGCCTACAAATGTCTGGTTGTAATTCTTTATCACTGTGTCTTTATTACAAAAAAATTTTAAAAGAGTGAAGTTTCCATTAAAAAAAAGAATGGAGGGCAGCAGTTCTGGTTGGTGGGAATGGGGCTGGCTTGGAGCAGCTGAGGGGTTGGGTCTTGTCTGGAGCTTTATCCCTGCCTTGGGAGCCATTCCCTGGTGATCAGGGCAGGAAAGCAGGCATTGGGATTGCTCTGTCTCCTTGCTGCTCTTACAAACCTTGGAATGCTTTTCCATACCTTGGGATGCAGAGCTGCTGAGCAGAGCTTCCCTGGGAGGCAGGGAAGGAGCCTGAGCCTTCTGTAGGGCCCTGACATTGCCCAAGGTGGGCTCTGCAGTGCTGAGAATCTCCCCAGTGACTCATTTACAAAAAGCAGCGCTCCTGAAGTTCAGCAAGGGGCTCACAGGGTTTGGAATTTTGGGGAGGGCTCTCTTGATCCTGGTTTTTCTCTGGTTCTGCTGTGGCTGAGCTTTGTGCTGGGGCTGTCCTGAGGGGTGGGGAGCCCCAGCAGGACCTTCCCAGGATGGGTCCTGCTCTTCAGCTTGGCAATATTTTCCAAATTCGTGGGAGACGCCTCCCGCCCTCCTCCCACTGACCTTTGAGTCAGTTCTGAAACATTGCTTCCTCTGCTCCAGCCGCTCGAGGAGACGCCTTCCATGCTGCCTTCACCTTCTCCTCATCCTCATCTCTCGGTGTTTTCAAGCTCTGAGTGGAGGATTTCCAGGATGTGAGCTGGCTGGTGGTGGCAAGTGAACCTGGTGGCCTTAGTGCCTGGTGATGATGTGAGCCCAGATGAGTCCAGTGGGACTTGAGGACAGATGGATTTGCCATGGGAGATGATTCCACCCCAAATTTTAGCTTCTTTCAGTCTTGTGAAGAAATGGCAGTAGGTGTCTGGCAGTATGTGACAAGAGGAGACTTAAAATCTGGGTTATTTTTAAACTGAAATGCATTTTAATGTATTAAAATTGGCAGCCGGTCCAGAATTGGGTGACTTTGGCCATTGTCTTCCCCAGCTTTGCCTTTGCCCGTGATAACTTTTTTGCATTCCAAATGATAAAAGCAACTGGAGACCTTAAATGACCCTAATTTCCCCAAATTGGATGCTTCGTGCCCAGTGTGACAGACTCAGAGTTAAAATTAATATAAATTTTGTAAATCAGTAGACTGACCTTTTGGTGAACTGGAAAGAAATGTCAAATTTCTGTTTTCTCCCCCCCTCCTATAATCAGCAGTCTGTAATGAATGAGTTATTCCTAATTTCAAGATTGTAGCTCAAAAGGGCACTCAAATGGCTGAAATCCCATAAGAAAGACTGACCTTTTGGTTGTCTCTGATGAAAATTCAAGATTTTCCCCGAATTTAGCAGTCTGTAGTGGACTGCATGAGATGTTACTGCAGCTCGCAGGAACAGCTCCTCATTTATTTTCTTAATATATTTATATTAACACTGCATGATCCCCCAGAGCTCCTTCAGTGCCTCATAGGAGCATTCAAGGTGTAGTTAAATGCAGTGCCAAGACTTCTCTACAGGTACAAAGCAACTGTGAAATAAATTTTCCTCCTGTTCCAGGAGGAATTGATTATTTGTCATCCCCTGCATTTTCCTGGATTGTCCAAGTCTCTGCTGCAGTTTTGGACATGCAGAAAGGTCCACAGGACTTGGAGGTGTACAGGGAGCAATAAATCTGTATTCCCCACAAGAGACTGCCAATGACTGTGGATCTGATTTTGCTCAGGAGCTGCTGGACAGAGTCCTGGATTTGGAAAAGGTGTTTATCCAATGTGGATTAGCACAGGGCCAACACATGAGGGCTTAAATGCTTCTTGCTATGGGAATTTTTCATAGAATCATAGAATGATTCTGCCTCCAGCTCTGGAGTCCTCAGCACAAGACCTGGACCTGTTGGAGAAAGTCCAGAGGAGGCCACGGAGCTGCTCCAGGGGCTGGAGCCAGGCTGGGAGAGCTGGGGGTGCTCACCTGGAGAGGAGAAGGCTCCAGGGAGAGCTCAGAGCCCCTGCCAGGGCCTAAAGAGGGTTTGGGACAAGGAGGGAGAGGGACTTTTCATATGGGCAGACAGCAAAAGAATGCAGGGGAATATTTTTAAACTGTCAGAGGGCAAGGATGGGTGGGATATCAGGAAGAAATTCCTCCCTGTGAGGGTGGGCAGGCCCTGGCACAGGTGCCCAGAGCAGCTGTGGCTGCCCCTGGATCCCTGGCAGTGCCCAAGGCCAGGCTGGATGGGGCTGGGAGCAGCCTGGGACACTGGGAGGGGTCCCTGCCATGGCAGGGGTGGCACTGGATGAGATTTAGGGTCCCTCCCAACCCAATCCAGTCTGGGATTCCATGGTGAACAGACAAGGGATCACATGTGCTTGGCCTCCATAGCTTCCTCCTCTGTCTATACAGATACAGAAACGTGTTTTGTAATACATCACGAGTGGACATAAATCCTGGAGAGAAGTTTCATAGAAGTCCTTGGTGTTGTGAAAGTTTCGGCCCTGCTGGGCCCGGGTCCCTGCAGTTCAACACCAATGGCTGCCAAACCCCACCGGGCCGGGCCAGGCCAGGCCGGGCCAGGCCGGGCCGCGCTCGCTGCCCCTGGGCTGCCGGACCTTGGGCCCTTCCTGGGCACTGCAGGGAGCAGCTGGAACGTGGGGCACGGGCAGTCGTGGTTGGCCATCACCAACCCTTTAAGAGATGCAGATTTATTTGAGGAAAAGCCAACACTCAAGTGCTCTGGACTCCTTCCTTACCTTGCTGGCAGAGGTTCCTAAAACTGAATGATGCAACACATCCATCCTATAAATGTCTCACCTGTGACTCTCTCACAAATAAAATTGTGGTGAGATCACTTCTACTTTTCATTGTCTGGTTCTCCTCCACACTGCAGCACAGTAAAATTGTGGAGGCCGCAATGTGGAAGCAATACTTAAATTTA
Source organism: Anthoscopus minutus (assembly GCA_013399455.1). Taxonomy (NCBI): domain Eukaryota; kingdom Metazoa; phylum Chordata; class Aves; order Passeriformes; family Paridae; genus Anthoscopus; species Anthoscopus minutus. The sequence goes on along the minus strand of VWYI01008742.1, from coordinate 232,956 downwards.
TACCCAGTTTTCCTTTTAATTTTGTTAAGTCATGAAAATATTTTTAGGAGAAATAGATTTTGAAATAGATTTTTCAAATTTCACTGCCACATACCTTAAAATAATAAATGTCCAGTGTTAAATTCTTTGGCACTATTTCTGAGGTGTCCAAATGGTGGATAATGGGTTAAACTTTGCTCTCCTGTTGGCCTGTTCAGCTCTTCTCTCAGACAATCAAGCCATGAAGTGTTCAGCAAATGTTTTGCTCCATGCAGTGCTATCACATTGGGCCTTAAAAATAATATTAAATAAATAAAGGGCGGGTGGGAGGTTTCATGTCATTAAGTTTGTGTTGTTAATTTAAAATGCAAAAATTTAAAAATCCTGATTTTTGGGGTTTTGAGCCTCCTGTAAGTTGTGGTACTTAACAGCGCAGTCCAGGGCTGAGGCTGTTCCATGCCTTGGCTTGTGCTGGTGGCTCCCAGCCAGCTGGGAATAGTCTCTGGAAGCTGAATGTTTGGTTCAGAAACATTGCTCAGCCCACCTTCCCACACATCCCCAGGATTTGGGCTCCACAAAGTTTTGGGTTTGTTTTTCAAAATATGCGCCCCTCTCACAGGGTAAACCCCAAAACTGAGGAATCCCCCAGCAATGCAGGGAGGAGGCAGAGTTTTGTGGCTTGGGAGGAGTGGAAAAGGCAGGGGGAAGATGTGGCTTCAGCCTGGTTCTGGGCTGAGGGTGAATTTACCAGGCAGGGGCTGCACATGATCCCTGCAGCAGCACTGCCTGGCGTGGCTGCTCACCCCACAGCCACTCAGGGGCCTCCTCATCATGCTGCTGCTGGAAAATCTGTTCATGCTCCTGATGATGCCCCCAGCCAGGGGCCTGGGGGTTTGGGCAGGATTTATCATTTGTGTGCTCAGAAATGCATTTTGCCCAACCTTAATGATTCTGTGACTCTATGAATCTGGTTCTGTGCTCTCTCCAAGTTGCCTCCCAGTAGCTTCTGTTTGTTTTTGAGTGTGATGTGAGATGCTTCAGCATTTGGAATGGGTTGGTGGAAATGCTTCGTGTGTCTCCCGTCTTGGCTGGTGTGAGAGCCTAGTCTTATGTTTCATGTTTATAGAATAGTAAAAAAGCAGCAACTGGATAAATCCATGAAAGAAATTTCTGCCAACAGCTGCCAAGCACAAAGACAACACCTCTGTCCTGTGAAGCCCCTCAGTGGTTCAGCGGAGGAAGGGAGATGATTCTGGAGATGTTGCACTCAGGCTTTCCCTGGTTTTATACACTCTTCTAAGCCTGCTGTTTCCATGGTCTGAGCCTGCTCAGCTTTCCTCATGTAGGCACACTCAGACAGGAGTGAACGAGCTGCTTTCCATTTTTCCAAGGGCTGGATCCTGCATGAAGCCGAGTGATAAACACAGGATGTAGGAGCCAGAGCATTTCACACTCGGTGTGTGAGGACTGATGGATCTGGAGCCAGGCCAGGACTGCTGCCAGACACCCTGAACCAGGCTTCTACCTGTGCCATGGAACAGTGATGGTGCTCTCTGTTCTGCTAGTGTTCTCTTTTCTTCCAAGAACTGCTGGAACATCCAGAGAGAACATCCATCCATTCCCGTGTGCCAGGCTGTGCAGCTCCTCCTGCCTTCCCTGGCTCTGCTCACAGCCCCTGGAGAGCAATGCTGGGGTGAGCCTCCTTCTGGATCCAGGAGTGTGTAGCAGGGGCTGATGTGTCCACAGCTGGACCCAGCAGCTTTCATTCTGTTCAGGATGTCTCCAATAACCTGTCATGAGAGAAAGGTTGGTTATGGATTCAGTCACAGAATCTTAGATAGGTTTGGCTTGGACAAGACCTTAAAGCTCATCTCATTCCATTCCTCTGCCATGGGCAGGGACACCTTTCATTATCCCAGGTGATCTTACAGGTCCAGCCTTACTGATTGTGTTCTATATTCTAAAATAAATAAAAATGCAGCCTGGAGTAAGTGTTTGACTCTGAAAATAAGTTTGTGGATAAGATGTTGAAGAATGTAAGTCTTGGGGCATTTTTAGTTGCCCCTCAAATCAGTTTATTCTGTTTGGTGTGCTCTACACTTCATTAAAAACCAAGTTAATGCTCATTCAGGCTGACCTTAATGAGTCACTGTCAGAGTTGTAGCCCCTCAAAGTTGTATTTAGCCATAGAGAATGTGAACTGTTAGAGTCTTCAGAAGTGTCCATTTAGCTCAAAGCTGTGGAAGTTGGTTGGAGAAAAGAAATCTTGTATCCACAAGGGAATTGAGACTTAAGCTATGCCCAGATTTTATGTTTCCCCCACACTGCTGGAGGAGGGCAGTAGTTGTGCTGGCTTTGCAAGGACATGGATTGAAGCCTTCAGACTAGGAGAAGATCTGGCAGCTCAGAGGCCAGGCTGTGTGTGGTGGCCAGCACTGGTGCCTGGCATGTGCTGGGCTGCCCAGCCACCTCTGCAAGTGCCACTGCCTGCTGATGCTGCCAGGGGACTGGCACTGCTGGCCACAAGGGCCTGGAGCTGCTTTCCTATGGCTGGGCAGGAGCTGAGGAATCCCTCGAGCGCCTGCACAGCAAATCCACCTGATTGCTTGCTGAAATGGGGGGGGAAGTGTCACTTTGTCCCCGGAGTCTGCTGTGCCAGGGCTGTGCCGTGATGCAGAGCCTGTTCGGGGGCTGTTTGCAGGCCAGAGCTCAGTGGGGAGCACAGTGGGTGGGTTAGGGGATAGAGCCAGGTCTGGGCTCTGCATCGTTGGCAGAGAGGCCAGAAGAGGCTGCTGGGTCTTGGGAGTTTGTGTATTTTTGCCAAATGCCCCTTGGTAGGAGCAGGCAGCTGTGGCAGCTTTCTGATGGAAGGTTTGTTGTTGAATTTGTGTTTCTGCTCACAGCAGATCTGTGTCCCCTGCCCATGGGAACACTGCTGGGAACTGCAGCGGTTTCTGGGACAAAACTCCAAGCAGACCCCAAAGAGCAGTCCCTGGTTATTTGTTGCAGTCACATGTCTGTCAGTCTGTATAAACACTCCCTGGATAGTGGGAGCTCATCATGCGGATCCTTCCATCCTGGAATAACCTTCTTAGCTTTGAAAAGCAATCAAATGACCCTGTTTTCCTTTAATCGTAATTGCAGTGGAAATAAGAGGTTTGGAGAGCCCTTAACATTGTTCCTTTCACTGGCCAGGTAGTCTCTCTCTGCTTTTTTGATGTTTTGACTATCCAGAAGAGTCTGGGGATGACACTTAGATACCCTCTCCAAAACAAAGGAATGATTTTGTGAATAAAAAGCAAGAGGAAATGCAAGGGATAAGTGTCTGGTTCTCACAAAATCTTCTTCTGTGACTCTGGGCACGTTTAATCTGTCTTAGATTTTCCAGCTCAAGTAATGAAGAGAAATTTCTTTCCAGCTCACATGAAAATTGTCAATACTAACTGGTGTTTGGGAGACAGCAGGATGTTTTAGACATTTTGGTTGATGTTTCTCATAGTTTTGAGTACTTACAAGTGACTGAGGGAGGTTTGCTTGAGCCTCTGGAGCTCTCTTGCTATAGAAGCTCTCATCCTTTGCCTTGTCCTTCTCCTCTTTTGAGACAGAAAAATGTCACCGTGTCAGCTTCAGGATGGCTTTGTCCTGGTAGACCTGAGTGAGGTTTTGTGTGCAGGAGATAAGCACTGGAGCATCAGCCAGTGCCCTATCAGTGTGCCAGGGGTTTTGGTGTGCCCAGAGAACAACTGCTGTGTCATTCTAAAGTTGGCCATTTCCAGGTCAGAGCTCAGGCACAATCAACTCCCAACACCTTGAGTATTTTATCCTCAGTCTGTGTGTGAACTCCTTTAGTGCTGCCAGGCTGCCATCTTTCACAGATGGTGAATTTTCTTCCAAACTTGCAATAAATAATACTAACAGTAATAATAAAAAGTTGCTTCTGTTTTATGTTTTGAGCACTGACAATGGCCTTTGGAAAAGTCCGGTGTTACTTGCTGAGGAGGTCGCCATGGCTACTGTCCATGCTGGGTTTAACAGCCCTGCTGGCTAATGCAGCACAAACAGATTTGGCTTTTCCTTCTGGCTGTAATGAATAGCAAACTGCTGTGTATTCATTACGGGAAGCAACTTTTAGAGGTTAAGTGTTTGATTTCTGGAGCTGCCATCGAGGGCAGTCATCAAAAATAAATTGGGCAGCCAAGGAGGAAAAGGGGTTTATAACACATAAAGTGGGAAGAAAATAATTGCTACCTCATTCCTTGTTTCTTTCCTTGGGTTTTGCAGCTGTAAGTCAGGATCTCTGGGTCCAAGCTATGCAGATTTTTGTTAGATGTGATCAGATTTGCTGGAGAGTGAGCTTTGCTTTTGACAGGAAACCATCTGACTAATTCAGCAAAAATAAACAGGCTCTTGGACTGCAGTCGTCCAGGCCAGGCAGGATGGAGGAAAACGGGGCTGGCTTGAGAGCACCAGTGAGTCCAGACAATGCTCTGTCCACCTGTCCAGCCTGGAAAGGCCCCGTCACAGCCTGTGAGGAGGGATGGGTACCTGTCACATTCCTGCTGTAGGATGTGAGCAGCCTCTTCCTTTCCCATCCTGGGTGAATTTGTTGCACATAAAATGGAACCAGCAGCAAATAAAGACGTCACTGGTGGTGTCAGCACACTGAACAGCCTTGTCATCCTCAGGGAACACCCCTGGCCTCCTCTGTGGCCTCTCAGGGGCACCAGGACTCCCGCTGGTCTCCAGATAATTGTCTTCAAGCCCTTCTTCCAAGATCATGTCCTTTGCTGCTTATTGGTTTGGGGTTTGGTTATTTCCTACTTGCTCGGTTTGGCTACTTAAAAAAATGCATCTTGTTTAAATGAATCCAGCACACCCATCGATCCAGATGGCATTGTATTAGTGACCTGTCCTCTTTAATTATGTGTAACTAATTTTTAATTTTATGTTCTCTGCAAACATGACTGGGAATGATTTTCTAGCTGCTTGAAAATCAGTGATAGATATTGAATCCTTTGAATGCTTTCTCTTGGAAGAAATGAGGATTCTCCATTATAGTTAGTTTTCAAAATTTATCAGATAGCTATTTTTTAATCCACTTAGTATGTGTTTACATTGATTTCTGTTTTATGGCTGGTTTTAATTTATTTTTTGACTCAACATCTTGTGCAATAGTAAGCCATGCAAAAATCTAAGTTTCTTATGCTAAAGCAGTAACCTTTCTCAACCAAACCCATAAATCTTATCAGGAAGTAACTCAAAGTCTGTTTGACAAGGCTGGTTTTCTTTCTTCTTTCCCATATAAAGACATCTAGGCTGAATTTCTTGCTGCACCATTTTCATCTAGGTTTGTATAGGTGTTCACACCTGCAGAAAAATTAATTTGAAGCCTTTTCCCATGTTTCTGTGTGTGAAGTGGGTGGTTTTATGTGCACGAGCATGGGAGTTTCTCTCTCTTGTCTGGCAGTGTCACACAGTCAGTGCCATTTCTTCATAGCTATTTTTTGTTAGGGAAGCCAGTGACACGTGGTGCTGATAGAGACTGAGCTGGGAGGTGTTGGGAAGCTCTGTTAAAAATCCATCTCACTGCTCCCTTGTGACCTCACCTGCTGGGGATCCCAGATGGATCAGCCCCTGCTGGTTCATGCCCATGAAATGCTTGTGTGATGGTGTCACTGTGGAGTCCCACACAGTGGTTCAGCCACACTGCGGTGTGAACCTGGGATGGGGCTTGGCAGCCCAGGAATGAGGCACCACCTCCAGCTGTGCTGGCAGCACCCATCAGCTGGATGACTGAAGGTCATGGAATGTCCCTCCACGATGGATTTCCCCCTCTCACTCTGGCATTCAGCAGTCATTTGCCTCTCCTGATAGCCCTTGCAGTGTTACCTGGGGAGAAGGACATGCCAGTGCTGGTGGATGATGTGTGACCTGAGCAGGGAGAGTCCCACATCCCCTGGGTGCTGCTGGTTCCAGGGCATCCTGTGGTCACAGCAGCAGCTGCTACGGAAGGTGGTGTTGGCTGAGAGCTGCCTCTGCCTTGGAGCATCCTTAAGAGGTTCAGGAGCCTTTTCCAAAGATCACTGAAGTCAAATTGAAGACTTGATAAGCTGAAAAGCCTCAAGATGAGCTTTAGAGGGGAATAGGAGACTCTGAGTGTGTCTGAATGGGTTTGGGGGTCAGGCAGTGCCGGAGGTAGAGACACCTGTGTGTGCCCTGAGCTCTGGGCCAGGAGGAGGAGCAGAGAGTGGGCAGGGCCCATGGTTGTGGTTGGGAGGAGCATGAGAAGCTGGAGAGTAGAGGGACCATATCTCACCAGGCTTCTTATTTAGTGTGTTTGGTGTTGCTGAGGGTATTTTGGGCATGTTCTGTCTGTGTTTGCTGCCTGTGACAAATTCTGAGCTGTGGAGGGGCTGGAGGGCAGGGTCTGCTGAGTGCTGACAGAGTGAGATGTGAGAGTTCCCATGCTGGGGTTCAGGTCCTGCAGGGGTGTCCACAAGTCCATGGTGAGCAGCTGTCCCTAAGCCAGGCTGTAAATGTGCCAGGAGTGCATCCAGGGCCTGATTTCCACATTTAAGTCAGACCCTAAGGCACCAAAGAGCTTGGCAGTTAGGGGCCAGGCTGAAGCACAAGCCAGTGTGTGTGAGGGTCTGTGAACAAGCATTTGTTTTCCAAGCGTTGGGCTGAAATATTTTGTTGCCTTTATGGGTAAAATGAAACTAGGTGGTGAATCAGCCCCATTTAAATCACATACAGTGTGGTAGATCTGGAGCCTGCTGCTAGAGATCAGTGATGGTAAGAGCATCAGAAATTTAAAACATTTTTATTTGGATGCTGAAAGCCTCCATGGTTAATAGGGCTTGGGTATAAGGTTTTTATTAGAGAGAAACCCCTGTAGTTTAGGGGAAGAGCCAGGCCCTAGCTGATCAAATTAAGCAGAAGCATCCTCACACACGGGATGAGCTGTTACTGCTCACTTCAGAATTTCTCTGCCTCTCTCTGCCTTTCAGCTGAGAACAGCACTGCCACAGCCAGGGCATAATCTCTGCTGCTGCCAGGTGTCCCCATTGTCCCTCTGTGCTCAGGGGACAAAGTCTCAGGAGTGGATTCTGGTGATGCATTAAAGCAGATCGCTGATTCGTGGGCTGGAGAGACAGAACCAAAGGGAGACGTTTGGGGCTGCAGAAGAACAGCAGTGCTTGGTTTGAGAAGAGGCACTTCAGGCACCCAGAGTGAGCAAACACAAAATCCTCACAGGGCAAAGCTTGGGTGTGGCTCTCCAGGAGCAGCAGGTCAGAGCTCAGATCTGTGTCCAGCAGCACAGTCTGTGTGGGAGTTACTGTCAGGTGCCTTGGGACATTGCCAGGGAGATGGGATAGGTAATGAGGAGCTTGGAGAAGGCTTTAAAACCAAACTTTGGGTGTTTTTTGGATGAATCAGAGGGAGAAATGCAAAAGAATTCAGGAAAAGGAGAGTTGCAAAATCAGTGTGGTATGGTGTGACACAGGAGAGCAGTGGGAGCCTCTTGTGGGAGGAGTTCAGGAAGGTGTGGTGCTCTGGGATTCCCAAACTCTGGAAGGAGTTCGACACCAACAATGGAGGAGCCCAGGAGGAATCTGAGCTGGCCCATCCCCTCCAGTCCTGATGGAAATCAGCACCGATGCTGGGACTGTTGCTCTTACCCAAGTCGAGAACAATACTTTGTCCTATTCAATTTTTACTTTACTGAAATGAATATCATGGACTTCTTAATAGTCATAGGAGCATAAAAATCTCAGTGTATCACAATTCATCATCCTTTAAAAATTGAATTTCTGTTGAATTATGCCTTGCTGCTGTAGTGCTGGGGAAAAGCTCTTATTATTCATAACTATAAATACAGCGATGTCGAGATTTAACTGGTGCCTGAAGGCTTTATGCTGCACTTTCATATTGACAAAGCAAACACTCTTATGGATCGCTTTGAGTTTATGGGGCCGGAGGCAGCTGAGCCCTTCCCCACTGCTGGGAGCAGAATCCAGCAATGCCCCTCTCCAGTCCCCATCCCTCAGCAGGCAGGAGGACTTGGGGTCACTTTGGTCCTTCAGGAGGGAGACCACCAAAAAAAGGCAGTGAAAGACAGACAAGAATTCCCAGTTGAGTGGGTGAGGAAAACCCACCTGGTGTGGTCACGGTGCTGGAGGACACATTTCAGGAGCAGCACTAGCTAGCTTGGAGGGAGTGCTTGGGTTTGGAGAGCAGCTTCCATGGAGTGAAGGACAAGGCACAAGAGGTGGGGAACGAGATGATTCCTCCAGACATTGCCTGAGTGGTCTGGGACTGCAACTGGAACTAAACTAAAGAGACTCTTTGTTTTTCATAGCAAGGTTCTCACGTCCTCCTCTTTGTGGGCATCAATGAACATCTGAATGTTCCTCCTGGTCCCAGCTGAACATTTAAACAGACGCTGGCTCCATCATGCGATGGCTGATGGGGACAGCCCTGGCTGGGTAGGAGTTTGCTTAAGTTTATGTTTTGCTTTTTGAGCATCTATTTTGGGCCTGAAACATGGAAAAGTCCCATAATTTGGTGCTCAGCTGAGCCGAAACTTGAGGCCTTCATATGGCAAAAGAGAAGGGAGTTAATCTTTTACAGGAAATAATTAACATATGGAAACAATTCTTAAAAATGGGATTGGGTAAATTAGGTCTCTAGGGACAAGGTGGGAAAGATTCTGACTGGATTTGGAAGGAACTTTTTTGTGCGTGGTTATAATTAGAAATTTACACATAGCAAAAGAAGTCTTGCTGTTGGATGTTGGTTATCATGGCCTGTAGGTTGTTTGGAGTTTTTTTTGGTTTATGAACTCCTTGCTTTAAATAGCACTTGAGCCTTGCAGAAGTTTGGCAGTGGCTTGTTTAACTTTTGACTTAGTTTGGATGTTCAATATTTTTGTTACAAAATAACTCTGATGCATTTTTATTTTTAATAACAAAAATTAATAGTCTCTTGGGAACTGAAATTTTGTATTTGAGAAATTGAAAAGCCTCCATTTTGGGCTTTGATCCACTGAAAGCGAGACAACAAAATTGGTGATTTCATGGCAGTTGTATTTTCTACTGCATTTCAAAACTGGTTTCTGTGCAGGCGTGCAGAACACTGATGCAAAGTTCTAAAAATGAGATACCGGAGACAAGGGCTGGAGCCAGGCTGGGAGAGCTGGGGGTGCTCACCTGGAGAGGAGAAGGCTCCAGGGAGAGCTCAGAGCCCCTGCCAGGGCCTAAAGGGGCTCCAGGAGAGCTGGAGAGGGACTGGGGACAAGGGATGGAGGCACAGGACACAGGGAATGGCTCCCAGTGCCAGAGGGCAGGGCTGGATGGGATTTTGGGCAGGAATTGTTCCCTGTGAGGGTGGGCAGGCCCTGGCACAGGTGCCCAGAGCAGCTGGGGCTGCCCCTGGATCCCTGGCAGTGCCCAAGGCCAGGCTGGACGGGGCTGGGAGCAGCCTGGGACACTGGGAGGGGTCCCTGCCCATGGCATCCCCCATCCAGGGACTGGATGATGTTTCATGTCCCTTCTAAACCAAACTAGTCTGTGATTCCATGATTTATTTTTTTTTTTTAAAAGACATGGGGTTTCTGACCTTCCAGTCTTGGGGGACTCTGGTGCCGTGGGGTGCAAATACCAGTGCAGAGGAAGGACAAGCTGATGAGTGAATCCTTAATGAAAGGGGAGATGCAGCCTGGTGTGCAGGAAACCACGGATGGGGAATGCTCTGGCCCCTGTGGGTGAGCCACAGCACAGGGACAGTCACCAGGGCAGGGCTGTGGCAGCACTCATCTCCTGTCTCCAGCACATCTTTTAAATTCAGGAGCAGGTGACGTTTGTGCTTGTGTTTTTCCATGAGATTGGGCACTTTATCAGTAAATCAGAGCCTCTCTGGGCTGGTGAGCGGTGCAGGTTCCTTAAGGGTGTTCTTCCCCCTGATTTTGGCAAGGCAGGTGGGTGCTGGTTAATGATTGCCTGGGACTGCTCCTGACTGGGCTCAGTAAATGCCTGAGTGAGCACAGAGCTGAACCTGGGCGAGGGAGCACGTCCTGGAGCTCATCCCACATCCCAGCACAGGGAACAACACTGGGGCAGCACCAGCGCCTTGGGTCTGAGCCACCACCAAAACCAGCAGGGTGGGCCCTGTGAATCCAAGCAGATTCACAGAGTCTGAACCTGACAGGAACTGGAGGAGCTGGGGAGCTGAGCCCAAGGGGTGGCACCTGGGGTGGCACAGCAGCAGCTGGACGAAGGGGATGCTTTAACCTCTAGGATTTCATTTAAAGCCAGGTTTGCTCCTTGCACATCTGCTTCTCGCAAGGGAGAGAAACCCCAGCTCAGAGGCCCAGAACTCCAAGCAGGTGGTTTTTATTTATTAAATAAATTGGTCATTGCTAAAAGATGCTTATAATGATTTATTTCTTATATATCTACAACCTCTTGATGCTCTTGGAGGGTGCAGGAACCTGAGATGGGGGCCCAGGGCAGCTCAGCCATCTTCCCATCCAGGACCCCAACACCTGGGGCACCCACCGAGCAGCACCTTCAGGTGACACCCCCAAAGGCCCTTTTATTTTTATCGATTTGCCAACAAGCCAGTCATTCCAGCAATGCCTGGCTGCTGCTCCTGGCTGCCCAGCCGGCTCTGTGTCGCGTGGTTTAATGATTGCAGACTTTAGTGCTGGTTAAATAGTGCTCAACAAGGAAATGGGGAAAAACCACACTGGGATAATCTAAGAAAAACAAGGATTATAAAAATGGCTTGAAGGTGCTGACTGTTGGAAGCAAAACCTATTTTGTGGGTTTGTTGCTGCACCTTTGCTTGGAAAAAAAAAATAAAATTGGAGCAGTTGTTGTACTCGTTTTCTCAGCAGATGGGCTGCTCTATCAGCACCACGTTCACCTCACCCCTCTGGAAAGCAATTATGCTGCTTGGCCCAGTCTTGATTTGCACTTCTATTAGCATGGGCTTAACTATTGCTGCCTTGGGAGGGAGGATGCTCCATGGATTAGTTCCTCCTGAAAACAAAAAAATCAAAACAAAATCAAGCCCATGATGCACCACGAAAATGTTTCTTGTGAAAAAAAAAAAAAAGGAAAAAAAATTGATTCCATTTTAGTGCTATTTTGATTGAAAATGTTTCAAAAACTGCAGGAAGGTCACCTTAATATTCAGGTTATTGGTGTCAATGCAAGAGGAAATTTAAAATAACGTAATGGTGGTGCTGGCTCCACAGCCTTTTTTACAGCATTGTCTGTCATGAGGAGTTCTCCTTGTGTAGGTCAAGAAATTCACTTTTTATATTTCAGGGATGTGACACTGAGAAAAAAACTCCCTGGTCCAGCTGAGTTACTCACCTGGGGAAGTATCTGAGGTGTGAATGCTCACCTGAGCCTCAGGAGGTGTTGGCTGAGGGGCTGAGCAGAGCATCCCTGGCCAAACCCAGGGAGCAAGGAAAGTACAAATTTGGGAGGAGGGAAAAAAAACCCATAAAAAAGGAGAAAATAGTAATAATTTCTAGAAAATATTCTAAAAATTCTGATTCTAAGTAAAAAAAATTGGAGAGCCTGACAGAGCCCAGACAAGTCAGTCTGGCTGCTAGATATTCCCCCCCCCCTCTAATTTTAATTTTTATGTAAATCAGACGGAATGGTGGGCACGTTGAGGTTCCCATGGAAGGAGTGATATGTGTCCACCAGCTCAGGGTCAGAGCACAGGGATGGCTGGTGGCATCTCAGGGCTGGTGGCATGTCACACAGGGTACATCCCACCCAAATTTTTTGGCAGTTTCTGATTTTGCAGCAGTGTTATTTTTTTAGTGTTGATTTTAATGTAAATCCTGCATAAGGTTCTGTTTCCAGGACAGGCTTTTAATCCTGGAATTATCTGATGGTGCTGACCATGGTCCATCAGACTCCCCAGGATTTATGAGCTGTTGGTTGATGCCTCCCCTTGCTTACTTTCTCTCACTTTATCTGCTAATTTCCAGATTCTTTCACGTTTTTCCTTTCAACCTAATGCCTTAATTCTGGTGCTTTATTAATCTATCTAATTATGTTGAGTTCAAGTTGTTTGAAATCCACTTGTGTTGGTATAGGAAGTACTTACTGTATTAATCAAACGATCCAAGGTGGCTTCTCCTCTGAAGTCCTTAATTTGTGCTACGCTATACATATTCCTGCTAATAACACCCAACTTTGTAACAATGCACATTTCCTCTATGTTTCCAAGGAGACCCTGAAATGCATTAATTCTCTGATTTTTTTCAAGCACGCCAGTAATTTATCTGGGGTTGTGAGATGTTCCCTTGTGTGGACACATCAAACACCAGCATTCTCCGAGATCCCAGCAATGGTCTTTGTGAAGGGCTGGCAAAAGGGCTGGAGTGAAACAGCTGCTTATCACAGGAACTAGTGCTCTTAAAGATTTCAAATGTATATTCAGTAGAAATATTTTTATTATATGTGTTATATAATAGGATATATAATATATTTGAAATAGCACACTGGATATTTAATATTTGTATAATATAATAAATACAGAAAAAAAATTCTTAGAGATTTCAAAATTTTATTTAAATCAGCTTTTAGGAGACAGGTAAAGGACAGGACACTGGGAGAGCTTTTGATTTGGGTGGGAAGCATCTCTTATGTGATCAGCATTTTGTTTTTCCTCCTGGAGAAACAGGACCTTGGTGGTGCTGGGTTTTACTGCATGACCACATTGGAGCAAACACTGCAGATGAAACTTTGCTCCATCTCTGCAGGAGCAGAATGGTTTTTCCCGCCTGTATCTATTGGATTTTCATCTATTTTCCCTTTCTGGGTCGTACAGACAGCGAAACCTTGGAAAGGGGTGATAGTGGGAGTTTCCCCCAAATTTTGTCTCCCCTGTACACTCCAGCTCTGTGGTGAACACTGCACAGGGGGAAGGGCGTCAAAAACCTGCAGAAACCAAGTTTGTGAGTCAAACTGGAGGTTCCAGGTGTGGGATCTAGCTCTGGTTGGAGCTGTACACAGCACAGAGCAGCAGAACCAGACAGGAACGGGGCACTGAGTTAATTCTAGGTCTGACAAGCCCTGGTGCTGCTGGGGTTAAATCTCTAGGGTTTTGTTAGAGGAGACCAAAGGTGCTCACGGAGCAGCATCTCAGCTGCTGGGATATCAGAGACAGCACCAGCCACGGTGACTCTGTGGGAATCCAGGAGAAGCTGTAGAAATTGGAGGCACTTTGGGCACCAAACAGACTTTGGCTGATGCCTTCAGTCTCTCCACATCCAGAGCCACGTGGTGCTGTTGGGAGCAGCAGGGAAGTGGTGGGAGGACCACTGAGAGCATGGGTGGTGCTCCATGCTCTGAAAGCGCCCTGCTCTGCTCTGCAGGCTTTGCCCTGTGCTTGTTTTCTGGCATAAAAGTGGCTGTTTCTTTCCAGAAGCAGGGCTGTGCAGGAGCCGTGGCTCAGGGCTGGCTCCTAGGGCCAGTGAGCATCCCTGTGCCTCAGCACACGGACACCGACGGCTGCTCCAGACAGCAGCGACCAGAGCAAGGCTTGGCCACCAATTGTTTTCTCCCATTTTGTGCTCCTCTGCCTATGGAAGTGGTTGTTTGTCTGCTGGATGATTTTGGGAGCAAGAGTTCTCCCAGCTGGACTGATCCTTCAGCATCGGGCATATTCCAGATGCCAACCACTGTCCTGGCCTTAAGTGTGTCACTCCAAGAATAGCATTAAGGTTTCAAACTGAAGGAGGGGTACTTTTTTGTGTATGGTAGTTAATGTTTAATTAGGTCAAATTCTCCAAAATTAGACTGTTGGAGAAGGAATGGGCCAGCAATTTCATTTTGACAAAATCTTATGACAGAAATTGATGGGGGCTGATTCTACCTCCTCCCCCCTCAAGCTCTGTCCCATGCCCCAAACTCACTTTTCCCCAGAAGAGGTTCCTTTTAAAAATTGTATCCATTAATATCCCAACTTCCTTTCCCCCCCCCTTTTCAAATCTTGCATTAAACCCCTGTAGATTCTGCTTTAAGTAGGCAATTAAGCTAACGACATAATTATATCCCTTAATGCTCATTTTAACCGGTTTAGAGAAGAAACAAAAGGGGAAAGCAGCTTCAAATATATGGAAATAAAAGCTCTGTTGTAAAGATATTTTTGATACCCGTGATAATTTGTGCAGAGTGCAGAGTTGGCCCATTAGAGGCTGCGGGGAAGCCTGGAGGTCACGTTTAAGAGCCTCAAGGGCACTGTGGGGTTTTGCCTTCTGAATGTTCTTTTTCTGAGCCCTACAAATTTTGGGGCATCCCAGGAGACTCCAGAGTGTGTCCACTGCATATTGCAACACAGTGGCTATGTAGCTGTGGCCTGATAGGGTTTTCTCTTTTTTATTACCTCTGCAATTACTCACCAGAGACCAATCGTGAGGCCGCGCACCGCGCGTGAGAGCAGAAAAGCGAGCGCTGGGAAGGAGCATTGATGAGGAATTATTGCACTGAGGCTGTGCCAAGGCTGGGACACTCCTGTGCTGCCCAGGCACAGCCCAAGGGTGGCTGTGCCCTCATGGCAGCGAGCAGGAAAACTACTGTGGTTTTGTGCAGAGCACACAGCATCCACAGGAATCTGTCTGCAAGGCACAAAGTTTTGTGAAGCCTCTGAGCGTGGAGCCAAGGAGCTGCTTTGGCACCTTGCTGGGGCAGCCAAGCACTTGGCTGGAGCCTGACTCTGAGGTTCTAACTGGTGAAAGGCTGAGGGTGCAGCACAGGACCAAAGAACTGTGGACTCTGCTGTCCTTTGTGGAATGGAATGGAATGGAATGGAATAAATAGAATAGAATAGAATAGAATAGGTTTGGGAAGGGACCTTTAAAGCCCATCTCGTTCCAACCTCCCTGCAGTGAGGAGGGGCACCTTCCACTATCCCAGGGTGCTCCAAGCCCCATCCCGGGATGCTTCCAGGGATCCAGGGGCAGCCATGGCTTCTCTGGGCAACCTCTGCCAGTGTTTTACCACGCTCATTGTCAAAAACATCTTCCTTGTATTTAATCTAAATCTCCACTTGTTTAGTTTAAAACCATCTCTTCTTGTCCTATCACTACTGCCCTGCTAAAAACTCTGTTCCCATTTTTCCTTATAAACCTCCACGAAGTACTGAAAAGCCATAATAAGCTCTCCCCAGAACCTTCTCCTCTCCAGGTGAGCACCCCCAGCTCTCTCAGCCTGGCTCCAGAGCAGAAGGGCTGCAGCCCTGGAGCAGCTCCTCTGGACTCTCCAGCAGCTCCAGATCCTTCCTGTGCTGCCCCCAGGGCTGGGGCAGCTCTGCAGGTGGGGTCTCACCTGGGCACAGGGGCAGACTCCCCCTCCCCTGCTGCCCACAGTGCTGGGGGATCAGTCCAGGATGTGTTTGGCTTCTGGGCTGAGTGTTCACCTTCCCTGTCTTTGCTCCCTCACAGTGGAGGAGCCTCCAAGCAGCCTGGCCAATGTTTGGGGCTCCTGGGACAGGGAGCTCAGAGCTGGGGGCTCTTGGGGACTGTGACAGAGCTCATCTAGGTCTGGTGAGGAGTATCAGCTCGATCATGGTCCCTCTCAGGAGTGGGCTTTGAGGGTTTCAGTTGGCAGAAGAGTCCCCTGTGATTCAGTGGATATTGGCCATTTATCTGTAGAATAAATGCTAGATAAGGAGGCAAAGGAATTGGATGGATGTAGGGATGGATGGATGGACGTTGCTCTTGTCTGAGAGGCATCTATTGTATGTCTGCTAATCACCACAGAATCATGGAATAATTTTGGTTGGAAAAGCCCCCTAAGATCTTCAAGTCCAGCTATGGAGCTAGCACTGCCCAGGCAGCACTGCCTCACAATGGGAGAGCAGAGACTGTTCCAGTGTCACACTGGGAGTTATCCCCAGTCCCAGCTCAGTCACAGTCCTGGCAGGTGTTCAGTGCACACCTGACCCTGGAGCCATCTGACCTCTGCAACCCTCTGGTTATGGGTTTCCTGGTTTTCTTCCCTCTCCACCAAAGCATGGTACCATGGTGCTTCTCCAGGGCCTCAGAGCAGCTCTAAATGCTGTCCTGGCTGCAGCTCACCCCACAGGGCTATGTCACAGTGGGTGAGTGTGGCATTTGTGAGGAGCTGGAAATGCCCCAATTCAGTTGTTATTTCAACAAAAGCAGATGCTTTGGGGGGTTTTCAATGGTGCAGTTCTGACAGGCTCCCAAGGCCTGGGGCTCTGCTCCAGGCTCCCTCCAGAAGCTTTTCCCCTTTTCCCCTAAACTCAGGAACATCTTGTGCCCTCCTTTGTGTTTAGGAGCATCTGGAGGCAAAGTGCATCAAAGCAGAGGTCCCCACCCAGGATGGAACTTGGGGGTTGGAGAACAGTCCCCAGTATTCCCCTGTTTTATACAGATGCTTTGAACTGTCACAGCTTCCCATACATTCAATCTCACCCTTGGAGTGTTATGTGCAGAAAACAATTCTTGGGTGAATTTCTCAGATGTTTGAGTAATTCAGAGGAGATGCTGTGCTCTCAGCCAGTCCCAAAATCCATGATACACCATGTTCCTTGGGTACAAACATTCATCTAGAAAATATCCATGGCTGCCGAGGTTATCCATGAGCTGGGTGGAAAATAAAGCACCCAAGGTGTCTGTAATAAAGTGTAGGTGAGCACCAGTTTTTCTTTTCTAAGCAGAGCCTGTGGAATGTGGCACACATTTCTCTTTTGCCAGCCCAGCATCTCCTGCAGTTGGTGCTCCCAGGCACTGGAGCAGGCAGGTGTCCAGAGGCTCTCTGGGGGCATCTGGGGGAGGAAAGAGCCCTTGGCCCAATATTTGTTCATCCAAAGGGTCACAGATCCTTGGGTTCTTTGCTCCTTTCTCAGCTTGGAGACTCAACCAGCCCTGTCCAGCTCTGGCAGCACCAGCCTGTGCTGCCTAACCCTAGATTCCATTTGGGAATTGGGCATTAATGGTGAGCTCGGGGATTTCTCTCATCCTTTGACGTGACCCTGGGCTGCACCAGAATTCTGGGGAGCCAACTGCACTTTCTGGCTTTTCTTCCTCAGGGTTTGCAGGAGCTGCTGGGCTGCAGATGGGCAGAGGGTTCATGGTGCTGCCTGCAAAATTCAACCCCAAAAGGGATCCTGTAGGAACATTTGTACCTTTTTTGCATCACATTGGAGGTTTTCCAAGACAAATCTGTCCGCTATGCAGGGCTGTACAAATAACTGATATTCTTGGTTTTCTTGAAGCTCTGAAAAATTGAAAAATTCCTTTTCAGACTGAGCCAGAAGATAAATAGATTGATTTGAATTTTTTTGTTGCCCAGGAAATAAGGAATATCCTTTTCAGTTTCATAGGCTCAAGTCAAACAGAATCCGGGGCTTGTAAGTGCTTAGTTTAGATTTTGAGCACATCTTACAGTTCTTGCTTTAAAAAATAAATAGGATGTATTTTGCCTGTATGAATCAGAAAATTTTAAATGTCAGGGACTGTGTCACTTCCAGCTTTTGAAAATGAGTATCATACTCTGCTGTGAATGGTGCAGCAGAAATGATACCAGTCCATGCCATGATCTCACTGCAGCTCCACTTTGGGCTGGAAATAATTTCCCATTAGCCCTGTGCCCTCATTTGTTTCAGCTCCAGGAACAATGGAGAGTGAAAGATCACCCTGATTGGCCCCACTGATGTTTGTCCCCCACAAAGTGCTTGAAAAACCCTTTCCTTAACCCAAACAATTGTTCAAAAGTGAAGATTTGGGAGTGAGAAAGTGCAGGTCGATGGTCCCTGCTGACATCCTGCTCTTCCCAGTGCCGTGCCTGGGTGGAGGATTCTGTGGGAGGGCTGAGGGTCCCAGCCCTCTGCCCTGGGGCAGTGTTTGGGGTGTCTGGGCAGGGGGAGATGATGCTGCAGCTTTCACAGCTCAGATGGACCAGGAAATGTTGTTTTCCCTCTTTACTTTCCAAGCCACCATCATTCTTGGGAAGCCAGCAAAGCCACCCTCCCCTGGGGACACCAGCTTGGTCTTACTGGGGTTTTTGGTTGTTTTTATTTAGATTTTTTTTTTCAAAACTTTTTTTTAAAATCTTGGAGGTTTGTTTGTTTATTTGCTGATTTAGATCTGCTTGGGAAGTGGATCTGGTGATATTTATAGGATTTGTGGTTGGGCTGATGGGAGTTATTTTGCAGGCAGAATTTCTAAGAATTCTACTTTCAGGCTGCTTTTTCTCCGACTTCATTTCCTCCCCTTCCTTCTCTTTTTTCTCTTTTTACTATTTTTTCCTTGCGTTTTTCTTATTTTTTTGGTTTTTGAGGGAGTCAGGCAGACTGAACTCTTTCTGAATTCCCCCTGTAATTACTGCTCTTTTTAAAGTTTGAAGAAATTACCCAGCTTTGTGCCTTCTCCCTTTCTTACTTTTAGACCGATGTGGTTTGACTTTTTTTTCCCCTTTCCAAAGTAAAATTACCACCATTTCATGCTATTTAAACAAACCAGTCATACAAAACTGGGAGAGGTGAAGTCCCACAGTTACCCACCAAATGGAGAATGTTTTAGTTTCAACCTCACAGCCTGTCTATAAATGCTACGTGGGATTATTTTAAAATGAGGATAAAATTTATATTTTACAAGGATAAAATTTATGTTTTGCAAATGCAAAGCCTTTCCCACAAGCACTGGAAGGAGGTCTTGTGTGCCAGCCTTGGAGGGGATCCTTGGCCAAAGATGGAGCTCCTCATGGTGCTGTTCCTAACACCAATTACACTGCAATATTTATCAAATTATGCTTTTTTTTTATATTCTAGATCAAATTTTCTGCCTTGAATTGTATTTTTCAAGTGTTTAAATTTTCATTGCTTATCGCAGATAGAAGCTGACCATTTGCAGCACGTTCCATCTCCATGGTGCAGTTTGCTACCGAGGGACCCAAAGCGTTCTTCAAAATTTACCAGAAAAAGAGATAAAAGCAACCCCAAAATGGACAGTTCTGCCCAGGGCTCCCATGACTCCCAGTGACACCCAAATGGCTGAGCTGTGAGCTGGAGCAGCTCCCTGGAGGATGCTCCACAGCCTCTGCAGGTTTGAAGGGTAGAGGCTCAGCCTTATCAAAGCTTCTTCCAAGAAGTGCTTGAGATCCTCGAGTGCTTCCCCGTGGCTCTGAGATCCACCACGCTGGGGCCAGGGCACGTCCCACCCGTGCCTGCCCTCTGAGCATGAGCTTGAGACCAGCTAGGGCTGGGTTTAAGTTTTCCTTGTGTGTTGGGTCTCTTCCCAGAGATCCATCCTGTGTCTCTGTGCCCGTGGAAGCACCAACAGGACTCTGAGGTTGGTGGGCAGAGGGGCGTGCCTCTGGGTTTTGCTCTTCACACAGGCTTGGCTGGCTTTTTCTCAGGATCCTTTGTAAGGATCAGGGAGTGGGATTGGAGCCTCTATAAGAGCTGAAAGTCCAGGTGGGCTCGGCTCTTCTGGCCATGCTGCTGTCAGAACTTGTCCTGCTCCCGTGTGTGTCAGCTGCTGAGGGCATGGCTGCTCTGGCTTGCATCCTCCTTGCATGTGTGCTGGGGTTTGGCCATCCCTCCATGAGAGCTCCAGGGCTCTCCTGGCCTGGCTGCACCTCAGGCAAACCCCCCTGAGCTCCACGGCTGCCACCTCCCCAGCAGCACTGCCTGGGGGCTTCACCTCTGCCCAGCCCTGCCCATGTGGGCTTGCACAGGCTCAGTCTGGGTGGATGGAGCTGCCTGTGCAAGAGAAGGGGGGTCCTCGGGTCACCTCCCATCAGCTGAGCTGTGCTGAGAGAGTAATTGAATCCCAGAGAGCTTTGGATTGGCAGGGACCTTAGGGATCATCTCCTTCCAACCTCCTGCAGGGACACCCTGCACTATCCAGCCTCAGCTTCTCTGCCAGGGCCTCTCCACCCTCCCAGGGATCAATTCCTGCCCAAGATCCCATCCAGCCCTGCCCTCTGGCACTGGGAGCCATTCCCTGTGTCCTGTGCCTCCATCCCTTGTCCCCAGTCCCTCTCCAGCTCTCCTGGAGCCCCTTTAGGCCCTGGCAGGGGCTCTGAGCTCTCCCTGGAGCCTTCTCCTCTCCAGGTGAGCACCCCCAGCTCTCCCAGCCTGGCTCCAGAGCAGAGGAATTTCTCTGGGCTCCAGCCCTGGAGCAGCTCCGTGGCTCCTCTGGACTCGCTCCAGCAGCTCCAGGACTTTCCTGTGGCAGGGACCCCAGGTGGGGTCTCATGAGGGTAGAATGAAAGAGGAGAATCCCTGCCTTGGCCACGTTGCTGGGATGAGCACAGGACACCAGAGCCTGCTCTGTTTGGGATGTGGCTCCCCCAAAACCCAACTTCCAGGTCTTTCCCACCCACCCCTTCAACCTGGAGCTAGGAGAGGCTGGAGCTGCATGAGGGAAGGTTCCTGGCAGTCCCTGTGTGCAGTGGAGCTCTCACAGCCCTGTCAAATGTTCCAAGGCAGAGGCTGGAGGTGCTGAACTCCCAGGTAAAATGTGTTGAGCAAGACTGGGGTTCCCTGGATAAATAAGTCCTGTTTTAATTTTTTTTTCCCCATGTGCGTTCGTAGCTTGTTAGATATGTTTGTTTTATCAACTTGGAAAAGTGCCTGAACTGGGATTTTTTTAAAAATTGATTTCCTGAGAGTTTCCTGTGAAATTGGAAGCCTGGAAAAATGGGTGGATTTCTGAAATGCTATCACATGGCTCCTTTGCCCCTTTTTTCTCCTCTCAAGTAAAAAATAACAATACCTTCCTCCCCCCCAAGGTTTCATTCTGTATACATTTATTCTTTAAAAATATTTCCAGCTGTTTCTTTTGCTGAGAAACTCATACCATCTGTAAACAACTGCTCGATGCACATAATTCTGTTGTTTTGCCCGGTCACTCTTATTTTCCAGCTTTTATAATATGGGAGTTCAGAGTAATCAGTAATGCCTTTTCTCCTCTTCACCCTCAATTTGATTATTTTTCTCATAAAGAACAGAGTAAGGAGAGCACTGAGCAACAGGAGATGGAAAAAATATTTTGATTACTTTTCGGTTGCTTATAATCAAGGAGTAACTCTAAATCCAGACCAATTTGCAGCATTGATTTATTCATAATTTTAATTTCATGACTGTTTCAGGGAAAAACAAAAGTACACGAGGTTGAGGCTTTTTAATACTGGTTTGAACATTTGTAGTTTTAGGTTAAAATTTATTTAATGTTCCTTTTCTTTGGTTACCTCTGCTGGCATGTGCTGCTTGAATCTCCCTGGGCTGCCAGGGGAGAAAAATTGAAATTCAAAGCACGAATTCTGCCAGTACTTTGAGCAAGTTCATAAAATTACTCATATGAATATTCCCTTGACTCAGAGGCAACTGCTCACAGCCCTTAAACGTTTCTGGGACTACAGAGTGTGGGAGCTGGGAATGGGTGGCAGGAACACCTGGCTTGTGTCATTTCCTGGGGCTCAGCACCTGCCCAGGCTGGGGGCATCGTGGTGGGATTTTTCCCTGCCTCACTGATTTTAGTGTTTCCCCCCCAAGTTTCAGCCCCATGTGCCTTTTCTATCAGAAATTCGACCTTTTCTGTTTAAAACTCTTCAGAAGAACTTTTAATTCTGGCTTACAGGGGTAGCTCAGAAATGAGGTGGATGCAGGCAGCACACCCAGGGTAGTAAATGAAGGTTATAAAATGGGAAGATAATAAACAGTAGACAAGAAGTAAATCCAGTGAAACGGAATGAGAAGAATTTCTAGACTTTAATTGTGATTTTTTATTAGTGTTGTTTACCTACCTACAGGTTTAACCTCCATGGTGCATGGGACTTGTTCTGTCCCAGACCAGAATCTGGGGAGAAGCCTGAGGGAACCCAGTTTGCAAGACAAAACAAAACCACAAAAAAACCTCCCCAAAACCCCCAAAACTAAAACAAAACCCCTCAAAAATCAAAAGCAAACCAAAACAAAAGAAAAGGAAGAAAAATTTAAAAGAAAAATAATTTTCCTGCCAATACAAAGAGAATTGAAATCAGCAGAGCGAGGGCCCCTGGGCTGAGTCTGAAGTGTCGCTGCCAGAGCAGAGGGGATCATTCCCATCTTGGCTTCTCCCTGTGCTCACAGCTGACCTTTGTGTTGGGCTGATCCACCCCCCCACTGGGTTTGTTATTAGTGTTTGTTATTAATTAGGAAATGGGGGGCACCTTGTGGCTTCCCAGTGTGTGTAAGGGGAGTGGAGAGGAACTTTGGCAGCTGTTAATGAGCCCCATGGATAATTAACACCGGGATGGCACTGGAGCACATCCCTGGATGGCACTGGGGGCCAGCCCTGCCTGTCCCTGGCATGGCTGGGCAGGGGCTGGAGCCCAGGGCTCCAGGTGAAGGTGCTGGATGGCCCTGCCCAAGTGCTGATCCTGCAGTGCCATTGCTCTGTGGTGTTCCCTGGACACATGTCCTCCTCAGGATGGTGGCCAGGGCCCTGGCCAAGCTGGGGTGATGCTATGTGCCCATCCAGAAACTGCTCTGATTTGTTTTAGGCTCAGCCACCATCTCCAGCACCCATTTTTCAGCATGTGGCAGAGGCACTCACAGGGGTGAGGTGGATGCTCAGTAACCTAATGGATTTTTGCCTGCTCACACGCTCCCCAGACACAAAATGTCAGAGGCACCCTGTGTCCCCAGACATCCAGCACTGGGAATCACTGGGATTCTCTGTCTGTCATCACAGGGGTGCTGGGGACAGATCATGTCCCTGTAGGTCACAGCCACCTTGGTGCCTTCCCATGGATGACCTTGCCTGGAAATCTCAACATTAAACCTCTTCCTAAAGCCTGGCCTCAGTGATGGGTATGGCCAGGAATAATGAGCACCTTCCTGAGGCACTGGAGACCTTCCTGGAGCTGTGCCGGAGCCCAGGGGTGGTCACTGGTCACTCAGGGATGGTCCTTGGGTGTTTGGGACCATCCTGTCCCAGATGTGCCCTGGCTCTGGCAGCAGAGCCTGTGTGCCTGCCATGGGTGTCTCTGCCTTTGCCTTCTGCTGCCCTCAACCAGCAAACCCTCCATGGGTTCATCTCACAGGAGTCAAAACTCTCAAATGTTGTTTTCTGCCAGGCTTCCTCTGCTGGAACAGGGAACAAGCACTGGCTTTTCCCAGGGCAAGGCTGCAGCCGAGTACAGGGGTGAGGTTCCCCCGCCTGCTCCCAAGAAATTCTGACACTGAAGCTGCCACCAGCATCCCCACCCATGGCCAGGATGGGGAGGGGTTTGCAAACCCCACAGTGGATTTTGGGCTTGAGGAACTCTCACTCCAAGGCTTGGCTCAGCCGTGGGACCAGGCAGATGCCTCAGGGAGAGCTCCCATTTCCTCTTTGCAGATATTTTTTTATTATTATTATGTTGGTTGTTTCTTGAAAAGAAGCTGCAGCTGAGGAAATAGGCAGTGCATTCCTCCGGCCCCAGGAACTGCCTTGCTCCCGAGTGGAAAATTCATCCCTTTTGGAGGCTGCCCTGGTGGATTGGCAAAGGCAAAGGATGAGGAGGGGATGACCCACAGCAGCCTAAGGCAGTGCTGATCCTTGTCCTTCATACAGGGATGGCCTGGCTCTGGGAACCAGAGGAAATAGCCTTAAATTGCACCAGGGAAGGTGGAGGTTTGATATTAAGATAAAATTTCCTCATGAAAAGGGAGATGAGGCGGGGGGCAGCTGCCCAGGGCAGTGGTGGAGTCACCATCCCTGGAAATGTTCCAGTGTGGATGTGGCACTTGGGGACAGGGGTCAGTGCTGGCCTTGGCAGCGCTGGGGGAATGTTGGACTCCATGATCTCAGAGGGCCTTTCCAAGCTCAATGATTCCATGATTCTGTGGAGCACAGCTCTGCTTGGATCACCCGTGGGCTCAGCTCTCTTCCTTCTCTCGAAATCCGGGCTTTGGGGCTCCTCAGCACCCGCTGTGCTGGCAGGAGCAAGGGATCCAGATTAAACAGGAGCATGGGCACATTTATGGGTCCTTGTGCTCTGCAGATGTTTTGGTGTGATGTGGAGCTGCTCTGCTGGTTTTCCTCCTCCTATTTAATAAAAATTAAATAGGGAACTGCCAGTGTCTTGCCCTTTGTTTAAAGAAAAAAAAAAAGAAAAAAAGCACTTCCTGCATTTTCTGTGGCTCTGAAGTTAATAACCCCAGACAGCGCAGGTAGCAGGCCTGCAGTTACTTTTATGGCACATTCCTGTGTCAGACCTGTTCTCAGCTGCTTCTCCCTTTGCCAAATTTTAATTATTTGGGGTGAAATTTTCTATGCTGGGTGCTGCCGGCTCCTTCCAAAATTAAACGTGTGGTTTGTATTTGGACAAAGATTACTCAGCTGTCTCTAGGAAGACATTTGAGGGAAGCAGGGTGGCAGTTTGGGTTGTTGCTTTTTCTTTTCCCCAGGTTACAACTCTGCCCCTTTCCCTATGGAGAGGGAAGGTGCTGTGGGAGAGGAGCTGGGGTGAGCGGGGTCTGCTCCTCCTGCAACCCCCAGGTGGAATTAGGGACCTCTTCCTTTGGGATGGGGTTCAGAGGCAAATCATAGAGTGGGGCTGTGTCTGAAAAAAAAGAATAAATACATGGATTTAACCCCTTTTGCCCCTGGGGAGGGCTGTGGCAGTGCCTGGTGCCTCCATCCCATCCATGGGAGCTGATCCGAGCATGGATGCAAATCCAAGTGATTTGAATAATTGTTTCTAATCATAATTTAAGTGATCAGGCAGAAAGCCTGTGCTTAAATCATCTGAAATCTCATTTCACATTTTTATTGCTTTTAGTTATTTTTTTTGTTTTGTTGTAACTGTTAAAATGTTGGGATTTTTTTCCCAATATAGTGTAGCCCTCTCGATAAACATGGATTTCTCAGGTCAGTTCTACATCTGCTTGGACTCCTATTTTTTGACATGTTACCCTGTTAGGAGATGTTGACTGATACATTTCTTATTTATCACATGATTTACTTTTTGCTTACAACTCGAATGGAGGAGCATATGGCCTGAAACCACATTCTGTTTGTGTGCATTTTCATTTAAAGGATATTTATTAGCATTAGTTAAACAAAACTATCCTAAACACAACCAATATGTAGAAAAGCAACTTCAGGGAATAGCATTTTGAATTGTAAGTGATTTTCTGGGGCAGACTGTGTGACATTCTCCAGCCTGTTCCAGCACCCCACATCTGGCCTCCCTGCTCATCAGCACATGCAAATTCTGCGCCTCTTCTTTTTCAATTAGAAATTAGGAAATCACCAAAATCAATTATTTGGGTAAATGGGATTTCAGGAGATTCTAAATGTGAGTGCAGGAGATTTCTGTTCCCCTCGACAAAGATGTTCCTTTGTTGGGAGCTGCTCTGACCCATTTTGCCACTTTCTGGTTAAATGGTGATTTCCAGCCTTTCAACCTTGCACTTCCTCAAGGTATTTTAGTCTTCAAATGCCACTTTTTAGAATTTAGATGGAATGTTTTAGTTTAAATGGATTTTATTTTTGAATGAACAAGCCGAGAGCTGGGGGTGCTCACCCAGAGAGGAGAAGGCTCCAGGGAGAGCTCAGAGCCCCTGCCAGGGCCTAAAGGAGCTCCAGGAGAGCTGGAGAGGGACTGGGGACAAGGGATGGAGGCACAGGACACAGGGAATGGCTGCCAGTGCCAGAGGGCAGGGCTGGATGGGATCTTGGGCAGGAATTGTTCCCTGGCAGGGTGGGCAGGCCCTGGCACAGGTGCCCAGAGCAGCTGTGGCTGCCCCTGGATCCCTGGCAGTGCCCAAGGCCAGGCTGGATGGGGCGGGGAGCAGCCTGGGACACTGGGAGGGGTCCCTGCCCCGGCAGGGGTGGCACTGGATGGGCTTTAAGGTCCCTCCCACCCCAAATCGGTCTGGGATTCTGTGGATTTGTTTATTTCAGTGTCCAGAAACTTTTAAGGCAGCTTGTTCTGATCTCATTCAGGCTTAGCTTGGTGTTTTTGTCTCATGGATCATCTCCAGGAGCACTCTGGCTTTGTGAAACCATTGAGATAAGAGCCCTTACCTGTCGTGGTTCCCTTTTTTTCTCATTTTTTTCTTTCAAAATAAGGAAACTCCCCAGTGCTGGGGATTGTTGGGGTGCCTGTGCAGAGCCAGGGGCTGGAGTCCATCATCCTCATAGGTGAGAAAATCCTTCTAGCTCAGGTTATTCCATGGTTCCATGATTCAGCAGGCAGTTTTCCCGTGGAATTCTCATGGCAAGAGGTGCCTGTGATCCAAGATGTGACTCTTGGATTGTGTGAGCTTGGGCTGTGCACAACTCTTTGTACAGACAGGAATTGGGAGATTCCCATCTCTGGGGGATTTTGGGCTTCAGCAACCCCCAGCACCCCACGAGGTTTCTGCCCTGGCTCTATATTAAGTCTCCTTTTTCCCTTTTTCCCCCCTTTCTTTGTACACACAGATCTAATCTTCTTGAAAATGCCCCAAAGGTTTGATCTACCAGTTGCAGGAACCCATAAAGCTTTTTTTTGCTTTTTTTCCCCTATTGTGTAAGCATGACAAATCATTAATTTTTGATTGATTGCTTTGAATTATGGGTGCTCTGACATCCTTTCTGTAGCTGAACAGCTGTATAACAAATGAACATATCAGTGCTCACAAAAGATTGGAGATCTAACAGAAGCAATTACATTGTCAGCTCCTCCCTTCTGGCTTTTCCCAGGCAATGGAGAGAAGAAATTTTTTAACAGAAATTCCTCAAGTGGCTCACAATAATAATAATCATCATCATCATATGAAAAAAAAATACCTTTTTGTAATTGAATTAGATTTTTATCTCTTCATTTCCAGTGGATTTCATATCCCTTCAGAAGCCAGGTTTTGTTTCTGTTTTGTGTAATTTGTAGAATCCCTTTGAAGAAAATTTTACATGAAGAATTAAAAAAAAATAAAATTAAATTGCAATTTTTTTTGGTTGCTATTCCTTTAAGATTTCAGAATTGCACCAGTGCACTAAATGTGACCTCCATAACTTTTAAATTAAGAATTTATGCTGGCTTGAAATTTATGAAATATTTCAGCATGAAAGAAAGCCTTTTTCCCTCAGGAAAATTGAGCAATAAATCACAGCACTCTCGATTTACTGCCCTACAGCCAGCCAAAGATAGGATTTTTTTCCTTCCCCCCTTCGTTCTGAAAAAAAAATAAAAAAAAAAAAAAATGTAATCATATAAGACAGCTTAGCTGCTATCCTCCCACTCTCTAGAATTTTTAATTTCAGCTGTTTCTGCTTGGATTTATTTCCAATATTCCTGCTCGGCTTTTCAATTTCCTCAGTTATTAAATTTTAATTCAGTGCATTAGCATTTAAATTAAAAAAGGGTTTATTTTATCGAAATCGTTGGCTGGCCCCCATCCTGCTGCACATGAATTGCCTGTTTCTGCCATTTGCACAAAATGTGAAATGCAGCTAATATCTTTTAACTTGTATTTGCACAAATTCAGAAATAAAATTTCTGGGATTGCAATAATATTGTCTTTCCAAGGAAGGCTCTCATCAGCGAGCCAGGGAAGGAGGCGAGAGGAGACCCTGCACCCTCCCTGCTCAGCCCTCCCAGGGGTGCAGAGGCTAATTAGGGCACGGGGCTAATGAGAGGAGGTGTTGGGCTGCCCCTCCAGCCCCATTCCTACGCGGACATTTGGACAATTTGGCCATTCCGGATTTCCCAGTGCATCCAAGGGATCATTGCTTGGGGCTTGGGTTGCACAGGAGTGACCGGAGGGGACGGCTCGGGGGGAGCCCCGTGGTGGGGCTGGGGCTCAGAGCTGAGCAGGGAACGTGTGGAGCTCCTGCAGCTCCGGGGGTTTGGGTGCAGCCGGGGCAGGAGGGGCTGGGGAGCAGCCTCGCCTTCCTGAAGCTAACCAGCTCTTCTCTTTTGGTCTCCTAGGCCGACGAGAGCAGCAGCACTGGGCGGAGGAGCTCTTCCAGCAGGTAGGGCTGGGCTGCTGCGCCCGCTGGGACGAGGTGGGTGGGTGGGTGCAGCTCTGCTCAGGGGTGCTCTCCATCCTGGACATGGGCTGGCACAGCGTGGCTGCACAGGAGGGATGGGCAGGAGCTGTCAGAGCCCAGTGCCCATGCAGCCCTCTTTGGATACGGCTGGAACCATGGATTTGGGAGTTGGGCTTTGTCCTGGCCTTGGGGACTGAAAGCAGAGGTGGATTGTGTGTTGGGTGTTCCAGCTGAATGCCCCATGGGGATGCTCTTGGATGGAGATCTTGGGCTGTGCACACCCTTCTGTCCTCCCAGGAGTGAGTGATGGCCCTTCCCAAGGCAGGGATGGAGCTCCTGACAAGGTGGGAGAACTTCCCTCTGTTTTCCCTGTTCCTTTGCATGTCTAGAGCAGTGTGAGGCTGGTCATTGCTTTTTTCCTTGTAGAAAAGTGGAAACAAAACCCATTTGATTTATCAGCCACCTGACTGAACAAAACGTGGTCAAAGCAAGGAGAATGACAGAGTCCATTTAAAAATAATAAAACAGAATGAAAATGTAATATTTCAAGAAAGCTCTGCCAGTGATTGAAGGTGGAAATGTGGTTCTGTCTGAATCTGTGAGGTCATCAGTGGATGGAGACACAAGATGGATGTTTCTCAAAATCATTGCTGCTTAAAACTCTCACTCATTGGAAACTATCAAGGAAGCTTTTAACAATTAATTTATATCAGTAAAAAATATAAGCAAAATTAATATAGTACAATGTAATTAATATAAAATAACATAATAATATAATACTATATATTATGTTATATTATGTTATAATATATTATAGTAACTATATTATGTTATGTCATATCATATCATATCATATCATATATCATATCATATCATATCATATATCATATCATATCATATCATAATCATAATCATATATCATATCATATTTATATTTATATTATATTCTATTAATATTATATTATATTTACTATATTATCAAAGTAAAGTTGTCTGGATTTTATTTTCCTGCAATATTTTTTTTTCAGAGTAGCAGGCTTGGTCTAAAGTGATGGCTGTGGTATTAGGTCAATCCTATTTTTCTTTTTTTACTGCAGTGAATTGGTTTTATTCTGTTTCAAGCAAACTGAAAGCTCTGAAGGCTCAGGGTTTGTGATCCCACCACCTCCAGCTCCAGGGGCCTGGTGCTGCTTTTGGAAGAGCAGGGCTCAGGGTGTGCAGCTGGCAGCTCGTGGTGGCAGAGAGCACTTGCTGTTCTCCTCCCCCATTAACTCCTGCGAGGTGGCTGCACCTCAGTGAGTGCTCAGTAATGGGAGATTTTAAAAGGTGAAGAGAATTCTTAGGAGCACAAAAAGCCCCCTTCCTGAAGGCAGCCAGAAGGGAGATGGCTGCTTGCATTGGGGAAGATGACAACTAAGAGACAACCTGACAAAGCTGTGCGTGTTTTTGAACACTCCAGAAAAGGTAGATCAGAGGCTTCTTTCTTCCTTTTGCAAGGAAAAAAGAGACAGTCAACAAAATTAAAAACCAGCAAATTAAAAGGCAATAAAAGGCAGGATGTTTTCCTTCATGATGGGCAGTGATGTGATGGGAGTGAGATGCCAGGAGTTGGGTGCTCAGAGGGGCTGGGAGGGGACTCAGCTGGAACACAGTGACAGGGGGTGACATGGGCTGGATTCAGAATGCCTCACTGCCTTGTGTTGGGAGTGATCTTAGGGAACATCCAGTGCCACCCCTGCCATGGCAGGGACCCCTCCCAGTGTCCCAGGCTGCTCCCAGCCCCATCCAGCCTGGCCTTGGGCACTGCCAGGGATCCAGGGGCAGCCACAGCTGCTCTGGGCACCTGTGCCAGGGCCTGCCCACCCTGCCAGGGAACAATTCCTGCCCAAGATCCCATCCAGCCCTGCCCTCTGGCACTGGGAGCCATTCCCTGTGTCCTGTGCCTCCATCCCTTGTCCCCAGTCCCTCTCCAGCTCTCCTGGAGCCCCTTTAGGCCCTGGCAGGGGCTCTGAGCTCTCCCTGGAGCCTTCTCCTCTCCAGGTGAGCACCCCCAGCTCTCCCAGCCTGGCTCCAGAGCAGAGGGGCTCCAGCCCTGGAGCAGCTCCCTGGCCTCCTCTGGACTTTCTCCAACAGGTCCAGGTCTTGTGTTGGAGCCCCAGCACTGGACGTGGTCTGGCCCCATCCTGTGGGTGAGCACACGGCAGGGGATCAGTTCCTTGCTGATGTTCACTGCAGACTTGCTTGAAGCTTCTTCTGGAGCCCCTTCTGCCCGTGGTGGCCCAGGCTAGGTGTCCCTGTCTGGTGTGTGACAGTCCCAGAGGGCAGTGTGGGAGCAGCACTGGGAGCTGTGGGCCTCAGGGTGAGCACTGGGAGTCGCCATAAGACTATTGGAACACTAAAAACTTCCCAATAATTAATGTCAACGTTCAGATGGTGGGCTCTGGATCCTGACAAGAAATAATTGAAAAACCAAATGTGCAATTATGTCTGACAAGCAGCGTGTGCTTTTCTTGGTCACCAGAGCCTTGTGTAGTCATGTGTTAGACACGGTTTTATATAATTATTATTGTTTATATGGCGGGTGTCAGAGGAAGGAGGAATTTCAGTTTCAAGTCCTCTGTTGGCTATTTATTTTAAAGTCATTAGATTTGTTTTCAGACTTAACTACACTTAATGTGCGAGACTCCTGCTGAATAAATCAGTCCCTGATATAGGAGCTGCATCTGTTTGTGGAGGGAATGGAGCCAGCTGGAAGCTGCAGCAGGGCTGTCACCAGCCAGGAGCCCGCTCACAGCGCAGATGTAGCTGTGGAGAAGCTGCTCCTGGAGCAGGGGAAATCCAGATCTTTGGGGCTGGCAGCTGCTGGCCAGGGCAGGGGTTATGCTCTCATTTAGTGCAGTGCTAACAGTGCTGGGCTGCAGCCCCCAGAAGGGGCTCAGGGAGGTGCACATCCAGCAGAAGGGCTCTGGGTGCTGGCCCAGGTGGGAGCAGAGCAGGAGCTCCCAGGGGTGCTTTGGGCTGGGCCTGGAGGTTTCCCAGCTCTGACATGGCACAGTTTTCCCAGGTACTCCAGACCAAGCCTTGGTGCCTCAGGGGTCTGAGCACTTCAGTCTGTGCCATAGAAGATGGGACTTCCATGGAATCACAGAATCCCTGAACTGGAAGGATCCACCAGGATCATCCAGTCCAGCTCCTGGCCCTGCACAGACACCTCAATAGTCCCACCCTGTGCATCTCTGGGAGTGGTGTCCAAACCCTCCTGGAGTTTTTGGGGCTGGGACCATTCCCTGGGGACCCCTGGGAGGAGAAGCTGTTGAGAAGAGGTTGCACCCACTTCGCTCCTTCTCAGTTCACCTCTCTCCAGCCTCCCTGGTGACACCTTCCCCTCTCTTCCCCACATTCCTTGTTCTGTCCTTTGTGGACACATCCTGCCCTGCAGCTCCTGTCACCCAAGGGATGGCACCAACTCTTCCTCAGGCTCCTTTTCCAGCTCACCAGGTCCCCAGAACTGGGGAAGGACAGTTTCTGTGGTTGTAGTTCTCTGAAGCTTGAGAGAGGGCTCTATACCCTGTGGAGGGAGAGGCCTAGGGCTGGGTATTTCCAAATTTATTTAAATTGTCTCTCCTTTCTTTATGAAGCAACCTGAGGGAGTTTCAGTAGCAGAGCACCAAGAAGCTTCTGACTCACCCTGCATCAGAAAAAGAGAAAACTCTTACTAATTAGACAAGGAATTTAATAAGCCTTGGTGCCCGCTGAAGGGCTCTCACCAGCCATCTTCAAAAAAAACCAAACCAACCAACCAACCAGCACAAAACCCCCCAAAAATGCCCTCTGGCCAGCTTAAGAGTAGTGGATAGTTCAGTTCTGTACCACACCTAGCACAGAAGCTGTGGGGAACCCGAGCAGGTTTCCTTGAAACCCAGAAGAAGGTCAAATGCCCACGTACAAGGAGATGACAGTGCTCAGACACATCCCAGCTCAGAGGGACAGGAATATTTTCTGTGTAAGCCACACCAGTTTGCCCAGTGCCAAAGTCCTGGAGAGCTTTGGATGGTGTGAGGTGGAGAAGAGTCGCTTTCTGGAGCCATAAAGTACCGAGATGTGGTAGCTCTAAAGCCTTCAGGAAAGCTGAGCTACCAGGAAATCCTTGGGTCACCCCCTCACTCCTCACAGCGCGTTGGAGACCTGTGGCCATTGCAGTTTTCACCCCCTCAGTCATTTCTTAGTCAAGGAACACAGAGCTCTTTCACTGATATAAATAAATCCTTAATCTATTCTCTTTGTTTTCCCCTGAATTTCTTTGTCTCTGTTGACATTTCCACGCTTGAAAATTTAAAGACGCTGGCAGCTATTCCATTATCATCTTAAATTCAGTTTTTAACCTGCATCATTTGTGTGTCACATTTTTTATCTGACTGAATTCTTTTGCTTTTGGCAAAGAATGCGTGGTTGTTTTTTGTTGGATAAGCCAAATTTTTTTTTTATTTGGTTAGACTTTCCACTTCAAACCATCCTCAAGATATTCCTAATAAGGACTGGAGGGAATTTGTTTTGCTAATACCTTAGGAATTCTTTGTGGCTCTTGACTATTGTTCTGGTTTGTATTTTAATGTTTAATTTCCAGAGGAGAGGCAGGCTGATTGGTCCTGGAGTTTACCTTCTCTGAAGGATTCGAAGCTGCTGAGTGTCCCTTGAGGAATGAATGCACGATTAAATTCCTCTTGGACTTCCTGAAGCAGAGTTTGCTGTCAGGAAAGGTTGTGTGTTTCACTAGACCCAGATAGCTGGAAAAATTAAGTATTTTGCTTTGTTTGTTTGTTTTCCCTAGATTGTCACACTGAGCCCACACACACCACTGAGTGCTGCATTATGTATTTTGGGGTTTTTGAAAGCTGTTACCTCTGTTTTCAAGAGCTGGCTGCCCTCAGAGGCAGGGGGTGAACTTCCCCGGGGCATCTCTCTTCTACAAAACCTTCATGTCCTTTAATTTTTTGAACTCCTTAATTAATAATATTGGTATTTATTGAGCAAATTTCTTCCAGGAAAACCTGAATGGCAGCTACTGTCACACTTCTGCATGCAGAAGGATGCAGCCTTGTGTTCTGATTTCAGTTTGTTTTGGAGGGAGAAAGCAGAGGATGTAAATGTGTCCCAGACAGGGGCAGGGTTTGGGCTGCTTCTCCTGCCTCAGGGATTTTCTTTGTGTGCCCAGTGAGTTTGATGTCCCCGTGTCCAACTGACTTGGAGCAAGGGTCTTAGAGCCTCCAGGAGCTGCAGCTTCACCCTTGGTCAGGGAAGGAGGGACCAGCATGTTCAGAGTCATGGATATAAAGAGGGCACCCAGCAGCCTTCTGAGGAAACCAAACCAAACACAGGCATACAGCTCCTGGGCTAGGGACAAAACCAGCACAGAGACTGCAGGAGCACTTGGGACCTCACAGGGACCTGGGAGTCCTTGAATCCTGAGGTTCTCAAGTGCGCATTGCACGTGGAAAATGCCCAGAAGTTCTGGTTTTTTCTGCTCTTCAGCAAGTCTTTCCCGTACTGCTGATGGAGGAGGGAGTTCCCATCCCCTACAATAACATCAGGACAGGAGAGCAGGATTTTCCTGTAACCTTTCAGAAGTTAAATGCACACTTTGGGGATTCACAGTGGCATTGTGGAAAACTGTGAAGAGAACTGAAACCTCCTGGTGGAACATGGATGACCATGAACCCCTCTGTGACCAAGTGAAAATATGGATTTCAGGCATATGGACCAGCACATGCTGCCATTGTGTGTGTCATCCAGAGTGCTGGTGGCACACTTGAGTATCCTGCTTGATCCTGTCCTCTGGAATGTGGACAGGTTCCCAAATGGAAAGAGTCAATGATCAAAAGGGATATTTTAGTGTGCACACATTGTACATTAAGGAAGTGTTTGCTTTGCTTCGAGAGACAGCAGAGGAGGTTTTCTCCTGTGGAGGGGAGATTCCCAGTAAGAGAATCTCTTTTCCAGCAAATGCCCAATAACCAGAGGCAGCAATCCACACTGGAAGTACAGTGCCTGTTCCAGAACGTGAAACCTCAGAGGAGGAACCCAAGATAGGGTGGTTGTTCCAGCACTTCACACATCAGCACCAGGACATCCTCTCTGAAGGATGCAGGCTCAGGCTGCAGAGGGGCTTTGGCAGAGGCTCTGGGAGCTGTGGCAGGGAGGGGGGTTGAGTCTCTTGGAGAGGAGAAGCTCTGGACACTGTGACACAGGAGCTTGGGAGCTTGGGGTGGTGTCTTTGCCTTTTAGGATGTGAAGGAACATCTTAAACTGTCGCTGGAGCCTGGAGCTGAGGAGCCAAGAGCTCAATTGTAACACTGGGAAAACAGCTCCTGCTCTTCTCTCTTTTAACCCTGCACTTGAAAATCTTGTTTGGTGATGTTTGCAGGAGATGTCCCCAGTGAAGGATACCAGGCAGTTCCTCTGCTTCCTGATCTTCTCCACCTCCTCCTGGTGTAAGGCACGGGGCCCACCCCCCTGAGCTGCCCCAGGAAGCAGATGAGAGCCATGGGGAGGAGTGGGAAGGCCCCCATAACTAATTTAGCAGATTGTCGACTTCCATCCTTCTTTTTCTTGTCTCTGCTTTCATCAACTCCAAGAGAGTTCATTTACGTCTGTTCTGTCTATTCCACTTCCCATAGCTCCAGTCATGACGGGAACCTTCTGGTTCTTGTAAAACCATGGCAGATGTCTGGAAATTGAGCCTAGTTTCAGCCACCCCCATTTTTGCTTCTTTTGCTTTCTGACAGATGAGGCCTTTTCATTTAGCCTAGGATGAGCCCACAGCACTCTGGTTTCAGGAAGACAAGTTGGGACATCCTACTGGTGCTGGTGTCCTGCTAGCCTCCGCAGAGGTGCCCATTGCTTGGTCCCTGGGAGTGTTTGAGGCTTACTGAACCTCTTTGGTGCTGCAGACCAGAAGAGCCTTTCAAGCAGTGCCCAAAACGTGTTTCAGTTTTACTCTAAGTGGGCACACCCTGTCCTCTGCCAAGGGGTAACACCACAGAATCACAGAATGGGTTGGGTTGGAGGGACCTTGAAGACTCATCCTGTTCCACCCCCTGCCATGAGAAGGGACAGCTTCCACCAGACCAGCTTGTGCAGAGCCCTGTGCAGCTTGGCCATCATTGATATCATCAAGGAACTAATGATCTCTGGGTTTTCCAGCTTGAGTATTGTTTAGAAAAAACCAAAAGATGCTCTACATTGGCTGCTGGGGCAGGAGAGCTGTTTGTAGGTGTTGGTTCAGAGTGGTACGTCCTCCTCCACATGTGTTTCCTTTTCCCTCTCCTTTTGAGGAGCTGATGTTGAAGGCTGACACTTCACTGATCTCACTCTGCCCCTCCCCAAAAGCTCAGCAGGATGTGTGCTGTAAAAATAGCCTCATTAGAAGCCATCTGAGTACATATGCAATCACGGATGACTCAAAGGGAGCACGGAGCATGCATGTTTCTGTTGCTATCTTCAGAGAATTACATGACAAATTATTCCTAGCTGGAAGAAATGTCCTTTTATAATTGGGGTTTTTTTCTCATTCTTTCAGAAGGGAGGAGTGTATGTTTTTTAAGTAGCTTTTAGTCACTTTCATTATTTATGAGGATGCTACTCCAGATCAGAAACAGCAAACTACAAGCATGAGTTTCTTGTGGCTGTAGCAGCTGACGGGACCTGTTTGCTTTCACTCATTGCTGTTCTGCTCATCACAGCCTGGGAGACCCTGCAGAGACCAGAACAGCTCCACACTGCAGCCTCCAGCCTTCACCCCCTTCTGCTCCTGCACAGATCAGCTGGAAGGGGCTGCTAGGTCTGTGGATGGTATCACCGTGCAGACTGGTGTGAGCACACAGCCTTTCCTTTCTGTCCTTCCCTTGGGAAAAGCTCCTGGCATTGCCCCCATGTTGCTGCTTGCATTGATGCTGGTGATGCTTCACACCCAGAACTGTTCTGGCCCCTATTGTTATGCTGCATCATCGAGCACTGCCAAAGCCTGAGGCCTTCACGAGCTGCCACAGGTGTAGGGCCAAGGAAGCTGTACCCAAATGGGTCCAGGAACCCACTTTTACCCCTGTCTTTCCAGTTCCCCATGCTGAGGCTTCATTAAGGCCTTCTGAAATCTCTTATGCCTTCACACACTTGTGTCTGACATGAAAGTGGCCATAACGTCATCGGAAGATGAAAGTCTGATGATCAAAGCAGGCAGCAATGTTGAAATGAGCATTGTGAGATGGCAGAGCGGGTATTACAGTAATTGGCTGTGTGGCCTACTTAGTGAGAGCAGTGATACATGCAAGTGCAATGTTTGTTTGCCTCTTTCATGCTGGAAATCACAGAGTCTGTTCTGGGAAGTGAAACAGGACCTCACCTGTAGGAAGCAAGCAGGCACAGAGTGAGCACTGTGTGATCCCAGGGCTTCTGCCTCCTCTCCTTTGCAAGGGAGAGTCTCTTGGACTGCCAGGGCCCCCAGTTCAGTAAAGACAAGACATGAAACAGTGAAGGAGGTTGGTATTTCCCAGGAAGGGGCAAAGCCATGGAGAAGAAGTTAGATCCCCGCTGTGGAAGGAGGTAGGGTTTAAGGCAGCTGTGCCTGTGCACTCTGCTCCTCTGCGGCCTCGTGGCTCTGAGCAGTTTTTGTCCTGTGCGAGCAGTGTCGTGTTTGGAGAACAGAAATATCCTCTTCCCAGGGAACATCAGCTCATGGATGTTTAAATGCAGGTTGGACCTGCAGAGGGAGGTGCAGCTGACCCCTGGAAGGCCACACTGAACACTAAAGCTGCATTGTTTCATGCAGAAGGGTGGTCCATGAGGCTGGGGACCAAGCTCACAGCCACCAGGAGAGGCTGCCTGGGGTACCTGGCAGTGCAAGGTGGCTCTGGCAGGTTCTGCCTTGGCTCCTGTGCGCTGCTGTCTCCACCAAGTGGAGGCTCTGACCATCACTGGTCCCAGCGTGTCCCCAGCAGTGCCTGCAGGGATCTGGAAGCTGGGGCAGGTCTCTGTGTCAGCACCAGGGAACATGGGCACTGCCTGGGTCACACTGGGGAGTCCTGCTGCTCCTGCAGCCCAGCACCGATGCTGAACGTACCTGGCATCCTCAAAGCTTTGAGTCCTTTTCTCTCTGTGCCCTCACTCAAACCCATGAGATGTGCTGGGAGCCTTGGGAAGTGCAGAACTGAAAATTCACTCCTGTTCTTGCTCATCCTCTTTCTGAGCCTTTCCAGCAGCTGTGCCTGAACTCCAGAAGCGTGCCATGGGACAGGAGTAGGCCTGGCCATGGCACTGCTGAGGCCTGGTGTCTTCCCTCCCCCAGGCAGCATGTTCCCTATCCCTCCCTGTGTCTCTTGGGGAATTTCTGGAGAACAAGAATGTTCCAGATCTCCTGTTGTTTTATCCTTGTCTCCAAGTGGACGTTCTTTGTCCTGCCCAGTAGCAGGGGAGGCAAAATTCAGCACAACACTGGGCAAGTGCTACATCATGGGCTTGCAAGGGCTGATCCAAGGACCAAAGGACTGGGAATGAAACGAAGCTTTCCTGGGTCACCTCCCCTGGAGGTGTGCATGTGAAGGTTGATGCTGTGCGTGGTGGAGGCTGTGATGACTCCTGTCTTCCAAGGAAAACTGGTTCTGCTGGGGCTGTGCACGTACCCTTTTCCATCCTGCCTGAAGCTTTCCAGTGTCAGTAACTTCCTTTTCCTTCCTGTTTTGTTCTGGGATGTTGGTACACTTTCGCCAGCCAAACCAGGAGCTTCAAACTCTGCTGTCCCATGAGGATCATTCCCTGAGCCCAGCTCTGCCCTGCACCCTTGAGAACATTTATATCCCACTCAGCAACTGAGCTTCAGAAAATCCTGGGCTGTCCTGGTTCTGCTCTAGCCACAGGAGCACAACCTGGATTTCACAGGGGACCAGAAAGTGATGCTCACTCCTGCTGGGAGAGCTGGATTCCCCCTTGCTGCTTCCTTCTCCTCTCCAAAGTTGTGCAGCCCCAGCTAAGGCACTGAGTGGCTTTTGGGGAGCTCAGCCCTGCTCCCAGGAGTGTCAGGGCTGCTGTTTTTATGGTTTCATTTGTTTTTGAGGGGAACAGCAGGCTCCTTTCAGGGCTTGTGAGCCATGAAATCATGTGGAAGAAAGTTGCTGAAGTATTTGGGGCTATGTCCTTCTGCACATCAGGTACCTGCACAGAGTTAGAAAATAAAGGGCAATGAATTGCTTTTAGTTAATATTTGCAGGGTTAGGCCCCACCCAGGAGCAGACATTCCAGCTGGGATGTTCCTTTCTTGGCAGAGCTGGATCCACAAAGCCAACGTGCATGAAGGGCAAAGGTGCTGAGAGTTAATTGGTCTGGTCTAATATTTTATATATTCCTCATCTCCAGGCCACCAAGTGTGCATGTCTGCACAGCCAGTGCATGTCTGTCCTGAGCCCAGGGACCTGGGGCCAGCCAGACATGCAACTCTGGGTTTGAAAACTCGCAGGAATCTGTTCTCCTTGAGCACATCCTTTGGAAAACAGCTGTTCCAGTGGACCACCATCTGTGCTAATGCTTTATGCCTCATTTCAGCTGGTTCCAGCTTCCAGCACTGAGCTTGCACTCAACTCTTCCCTGACAAGTTAAGGCAAGACAGTATTTTCTCCCTATGAAGATGATGATACACTGCAATCAAATCATCTTCCAGTCTTCCATTTGACATGAGAAACAGACTGGAGCAGTTTGGTCTCACAGAGTCATAAAATGTCTTTGCCCAGTCTTGAGCCAGTTCAGTGCTGTGTTTTGGATCTATCTTCAGCTTTTCTCTGATCACCTCTGAAACCTGAAGCTGCTCGCTGTGTCTGCAGTGCATGGGGAGTGGCTTCTCTACAGCTTCAGACAGGGACAAAATGACCTCCTCGTTCCATCTCGGGCACCTGAACTGAAAATGTGGTCAGTCCTTCATCTCAGAGCATGGCTCATTGTGGTTGCAGCACCACATGGGTACATCCAGTCTTGGACTTGTCTGACTGTGCTGCAGCCACTTGTCTTGGGCAGGGCCAGCTACAGAGAGAGGGATCCACTGTGGAGTGTCCCATTCACACTCTTTGCTCTCCACCCCTCCATGGCTCCACCCATAATTTTTAGCAACAGTAGTGTTAACTTTAATTCAGAGCATGAATAAATCAGCCATTCCAGGAGTCCTATGGAAATGCCTCTCTATTCAAGGGCAATGCACATGGAGAACAGCTTTGCCTCGCAGCATGGGGCCTTTTGCTGATTTGGTTTGTGTTTGAATGTGACTGATGCAAAGATGGGCATCATCAGAAAGTCATTGTATTCTTGCCCCTTTTATAATCTCCTCAGAAGGCTCTAGCCTCAGTCTCACTGCCACTGGTATCAGCTTCTAATCCCAAATCACTTGGCTCATGCCTGGATTTTCCTGTTGATTTGCCCAGGACTGGCAGGTCCAGGTTGCTGTACCATCGATAACTGAGCTCTCACTGCCTGCTCTCACCTTCCAGCCTCCCAGTGGGAATTGCCCTGGCTGGCTTTGATCTTCCTCCACAGTCCTTGCTGAGGAAAGGAAGATTTTCCTATCTACGCTATTGTTACCTTTATCAGTGTTTTGCATTTCATACCTTCTGGGTTTGATAGATCTGCAATCAATCCCACTTTGTTCTGATCCCTGAGTATCCTGTACTCACTGCCTTCCCCTTGGAAGGGTGCTGAGCCATGCCATGGTGGCTGAGATGGATGGGCCTGTGGCACAGCCAGTAATGCTAACATAAAGACTGTCTAGTTCCCAACCACATCTTCTCTGTCTCAATCCATCTTTCTCACTTGTAAGAGCCCTGTATGATTTTGGGAGCACAGCATGGGGGAGTTACGTGTGAGAAAGCAGGAAATTAGTGGGAAGGCAGGTCAAGGCTAATTCTCTCTGTTTAGGGGTTATTAATTGTACATTTCATTCTATAATGAGAATGAAGGGATGAATAATAAAATCTCTGGCAATAGGATGTGCCTGACCCAGTTTGAAATAGTGACTCCATGTGCATGTAGGAGGTTGGGCAGTAATTACTGGAGGATTGTTCTCTCTGTTCCTCTGCTTCCCTCATCCCTGTCCTCCCAGGAGCTGCACACTTTCACCTCCAGTTGCACCATCCTGGTTCCTTTGTGAGCTCCATAACCTGTGGCAGAACCAGCTGCAGGTGTTGGTTCTCTAACAGTGTAATTCATACTTTGTCCTGATGAACTTTACGATGTTCCAAGCAATGGGATTTTTTTCTCTGTCACTGTTGCACAATCTAATGACCATCCATAAGTTCAGCCTATTTTTTATTTTATTTTGTTACTTCTGCCTAAACCATCTTCAAACACCTTTGGCTGTTCCCAGTGTTTACATGACTCTAAATATGTCACAGTGGTTTCTGTTTCTGGGTAGTCTGAGCCATTATATATTTAGTTCTGATTTCTGCACAAACTGAACCAGCAATTATTTTATCTTTGTATTGCATGTTGGAGTGTATTAAAAACCAGTATGAAAAATTTGGAGTCCATAAAGAGTAGTGCAAAAGGAGCTCCACTGGCTTTTTCCCACATCCTTGTCTGGTGGGCTCACAACCCCTTTACCTTTTGCCACCACAGCACCTGTTGTTGTTTCACAGCTTTGAGGTGTTCAGTTTCCTTTTCTGAAAGGATTTTGAATATTTATTTAGATTGGCTTTTTCCACAAATTCCCAGCTTTTCTTTCCCAGATAAAATATGCTATTTCTTAACCTGTTTCTGAGCACAGTGGACCCCCTCTGCCTTTGCCCCTCCATTGGGCTTTAACTGTCATCCCCAACAGTTGTACCTGTCCATAACATGGTAGTCTCCCTAAACATCCTCATTCTGCAGATGATCCCCTTTGATCAGCACTGTGCATGTTCAATAAAGCCTCTGAATACCAGGGGATGTCAAGTTGCTTGAAAGGATAAAGAGAGGATGCAGTGGAGGGTGGAGATAGCTGCAAATTAAAAATGTCAGGGAATCATAGAGTCATTTAGGCTGGAAAAGATCTTGAAGATCATCAAGTCAAACTTAATTCAGCAGTGCCAGGTCCATCAGTGACCCACGTCCCCAAGTGCCACAGGAGAATATGGCTCTGTGTGTGTGGACTAGTGTTGGCAAAATACCTGCAGTCAGAACCGCAGCTGTGCCTGTGACCTGCTGGCAACCAGGGCAAGTTCTGTGCTCTTCTTTAGGGGTCCAGTGTGTTTATGAGCATTACTGTTGTTTGTGATGATTAAGGTTATTTTCATTACTAACAAATCATTTTATTGCTTTTGTCTGGTTAAATTTTAATTACTTATCATGTATGGCAGACACACATTAATATGCTTCTTTTAAATAACCTGCATAAACCACAGTACCTTGAATTAGGTCCTGGTGATGACAAAAGGAGCGCTTGGAATTGAGGATTCATGTTCTGTGCTCTCTTTCCCCCTTCAGGGAGTGTTTGAAGAGGAGCCCGCAGAGCCCGAAAGCCGAGGGCTCCGACTCGGTGACATCTCAGTCCTCCCCCAGTGAAGAGGCTGGAATGATGACTGAGGTGAAAGTGAAGACAGAGGTACCAGATGACTACATCGAGGAGGTGATCTGGCAGGACGACACCAAAGATTCCAAGAAGAACATCAAGGACGGGCCGGGGGATGTGCCTGCGGAGATCTGCGTGGTCATCGGCGGCGTGCGCAACCAGCAGACACTCGGTGAGGCACGGGGCACTGCTCCCCGAGGGGGTGTGGGGACACAGTGAGGCTGGACAGCTGTGCCAGGACACTCAGCTCTTCTGGAGGGCCCAGAGCCAGGGTGAACATCAGTCTTAGGGTTCTGGCTCAGGGTTATTGACCTTCTGTGTCTATTTGCATCTGGTTGCCCCTAAAGGCTCAGCTAAGATCAGAAAGAAAAAGCTCCTTATCTTCTTTTGGCATGTTCAGGGTCTTGCCCATCAGTCACCTGCAGCACCTGGTGAGCACAGTGCTAGGGGTGTGTTTGACACAGATGAGGAACTTGGAAAGGGAAGCCTGAGAAACAGCTGAGGTGTTTTGAGGAAAGTTGCTCTGAGGAATGTGGATGTTTTCTGTAAATGATTTTGAGCTCAAGAGCAGGTTTTACAGGTTGCTGTTTGTTTGTTTTCCTGATCACTCATGAGTTGTGGGAATACTTTTGACTCTGGGCTGGCTGTGGTGTGCCCTGTTCAAAACAGGGCTTCCTGTCCCTACCCCACTTCCCGCTGTGATGAGAAGCAGCTTTTTCTTTTTTCTGTGAACATCAAACTGTCCTCTCCTCCTGCTCCAGGGAAAGGGGCTTCCTGTGGGAACCTGGCAAGGCACTACTCTTGCACTGCCTCTGTTGTCCCCAGCCTGAAGCAGGTCCCTGCAGTGTCTCTGAGATTCAAAGGCACTTGCTAATAAAAAGAAGGAAGAGCAGTTGGACCAGATTTCCTCTAAGGGATTCAGGAAGGAGCTGATTTGGCCCCCAGCTCCAGCCCCAGCAGCTGGGGTTGGTTTGTCCTGCATGGGGAGAGAAAAGAGAAATTGATGTAGGATTTTCTCCCAGGTTTTGCTGATCATTGTCCACACTGCTGGAAAGAAACCTGAGAGATGTCCTTAGCTGGTGATTGTCTCAGAAGCATCGTTTTTCTTCCTGTCCTTTCCACCACAGGATGGCCACTAAGGGTGGGTCAGTGCTGTCTGTGTAGGTCTAGGGAAAGCCTAACAAGTCTAAAACTATTTATGACATTAAGATTTTACAATTTGGAAGAAATATTCTGTGTATTTTCAGAGTTTTTGTGCCTCTGCAGCTCTTGATCATTACATGGGCAAAGCTGAAAAGCATCCCTGGTGGCCAGGGAGGGAGAGCTGGAGCAATGGCTGATGGGCAGCAGTGGGAGCTTCTCCAGCCACAGCCACCAGCCCTTGGTGAAAGCATCTGCAGGTTGGGTTTTGTCCCAGAGGCCCCTCTTCTCCCCACAGCTCCTGGCTGGACAGCAGCAGCTGCTCTGCAGTCGGTGTCCTCTGGCAGTGGTGGTTTCCAGCTGAGCTTTGCTGCCTTGCTGTGCAGTGCAGAGGGGCCTTTTGCTCTTGGCTGACTTGGGTGTACTGGAGGGGAAGCCAGTGAGGAGCTGCCAAGGGCACTGAGATTGTCCAGCTGCAGCAGAGCAGACATCAGAGCTCCCTGGGGCTGCAGCTCCTCCCGAGGGGCAGCTCCGGGCTCTGCTCTGGGCCAGGGACAGCACCCAGGGAAGGGCTGGAGCTGGGCCAGGGCAGGCTCAGGCTGCAGAGCAGGGAAAGGTTCTTCCCCCAGAGGTGCTGGCACTGCCCAGGCTCCCCAGGGAATGGGCACGGCCCCGAGGCTGCCAGAGCTCCAGGAGCGTTTGGGCAGCGCTGCCAGGGGTGCCCAGGGTGGGGTTGTTGGGGGGTCTGGGCAGGGTCAGGACTCGAGGATCCCTGTGGGTCCCTCCAGTTCAGGCTATTCCATGGTCCTGTGATTCTGTTGTCCCCATAGAGAGCACTGGGGACAGACTGGTGTGAGGGGGACACTCACAGTGTATGGACACTGTGGGGAGAGGGACAGATTAATTGACCAGTTACAAGTGGTGGTTGAAATCTGTATAAACTGAAGAGCTTCTGTCTGGAAAGGCCTTTTCCAGTGAAACACATTGTATTGGTCATTATAAAGCCTGGGCTTCTTTAAAGCCAGTTTGGTCTGGAGGTCATGGGAGTTGATGCAGTTCCTTTGTGAACAGAGCCCTGGAAGTGCCCCTGTCTGCCATGCACATAACCCTTGTTTTTGGGGAGGTGGCTCTGAATAACTCCTGTGTGGCCATCAGGTCTTGTACTCTGTGTGCACAGCCTGTGGTGCACAGAGAGCTGGTCCTTGTGTGTGCTGAGCTCTGGCACCTGTTCCCCTCTGTCCCCCCACGGAAATCACACATGGGCACCGTGCCCATCTCTGCACACACCAGGGTACCTC
Organism: Anthoscopus minutus; assembly: GCA_013399455.1. Taxonomy (NCBI): domain Eukaryota; kingdom Metazoa; phylum Chordata; class Aves; order Passeriformes; family Paridae; genus Anthoscopus; species Anthoscopus minutus. The sequence continues at coordinate 188,957 of VWYI01008742.1, read as the reverse complement.
ACACCAGGAATGTGCTCCGTGTGCCACTGCTCCACTGGCCATTTCAGCTCTTCACTGGCCATTCCAGCTGCTCTACTAAGCCAGTCCAGCTGCTCCACTGGCTGCTTGGGTTGTCCCACTGGCCATTTCAGCTCCTCACTGTCCATTCCACCTGCTCCACAGGAGCAGCCAGAAGTGTGACCTGCTGGTGCTGTTGGTACCTCCTGCCTTTGGAGCAAAGGCTTTGTGACCCTGCTCCTGCTCCTCAGCACTTCCAGGAGCTTTCCTTGCCCTGGGATCTGGGAGCCCTGTATCTGGGCTATCACTTCCCCTGTGCAGACAGGCCAGGCTTTGGTAGGATTTTATTCACCTTCTTTGGGGAAGCTGAGACTGGAGGTGTTGAAAGTGGTTATTTTCATAGCAATTCCTGATGAAGTGGTGAATCAGGAGTGAATGAACCCCTCTCCCCTTTGTGGAATTGCCAATCCCCAGCTGTCTCCTTTCAGGGGGTGCTGGGGACAGTTGGTTGGGATGTGTCTGAGCTGGGACCACTGTGCTGAAGGCTGAGAGCACACATGGCTCCAAGTGACAGCTTTCCTGCAGGGCTCAGCCTTGGGACTCAGCTGAAATGCACGTTACAAGATTTATGTCTCTTTTCTGAGTCACACATCTGCTCTATTTATATTTTTAGTTGTTACTTGGAGCAATTTATAACAGGGATTCCCAGCTCAGTTGCTGCTATTCCCTTGCAGTGTTTACATCAAACCAGGCCTTATGTCTTTTGCCTCCTGTTTGCTTGCACCAGCTCCTGTCTCTCCCAGCACTTTGGACTACTCCAGACCGTGCCTCCATCCGTGTAGAGCATCCCAAACCCTGTGGGGGCTGGAAGGGGCTGTACCAGGTGGGATGGTTGGGGACAGTGGCCACAGTCCTCCAGCTGAAGAGCTGTTTGTGGTTTGAACCACTTTCCTTTCAGCTGCTTTTCCACAAAAGCAAAAAGTCTTTCAGTCCTGTGGGATCCCCCTCTGGCATCTCAAGCAGAGGAAGCCAAAGGGGAGGTTGGCTCTCACCTGGCTCCTGTCAGATACAGCTGCTGTGGATCCCCCACTCCCCCTGCACCCACCTGGACCCCCATGGTACCCCAGGTGTCCCAGCCCTGGGGTGGGGGTTCCTGCCCTTCACAGTGGGGAGGTGCCACATTTCCTGTTCTTCTCTTCTTTCTTCTGACAAGAGTCACGTGCTGAGCTCAGGCTGGGGTCACTTGAAGAGCTGCAGCACATGGACACTTCTCAGGGCAGGAAGGTCAGGGCACAGAGGCACACAAGTCCCACCATGGAGCTGTGTGGAGAGGAAAAGCATTTGTGTTGTAATTTGGGAGAAAGAGGGGGAGACTGTCAGATGTGGATCATTTCCTCCTATTGGGAATAGCACCATGTCAGTATTTGTGTCCTGGAGGACTGAGTTATCTGTGAGCTGATCAGAAGTTTGATACAAGACTCCTTAAGCTCTCAGCCTGCTCTCCCAGTCTGGTGCTTTACAAGGAACATTTTGGAGAGGACTTTTCAAGTAATGCATTAAATCAGAAACACTTCTGAGACAGAGTGAAGAGAGAATCCTTCTGCTGTGAGCCCCTCTGTCCACCTCCCATGCACACATTGGGTTCATGCCATGGTGCTGATGTTTCAGTTGCTGAGCTGCTCAGCATATGAAATTCAAGGGCACTTTGGATTCTCCCTCATGAGGTAAAATAGTACTGTAGAAGCCTTAATAAATTCTGTGAAAACTCTGACATCTTGTCAGGAAGCCACAGGAACAGATGGGTCTTGGAAATTTTTAATAGGCTTCAGCCATCATTATTCCTTGGAAATGCATCCACTTTAAGGGCTTTTTTCTGATTTCTTTTTGCACAATTTAGATGGAAAAGCAGTGGAACGTGGCTCTCCCGTTGGATATACACGAAATCGATATTCAGGGACCTGGATTTTTGACCATGCATTGAGATACACGTCCGGTATGTGATGGAAGGGTGTGAAATCTAACCAGGGCTCAGGGAGCAAAGGAAGCTCTGGAAGCAATGGGTGCATTGCCCAGTTTCCAGCTGCGAGGCTCAGGAAAAGCCCAGCCCAACTGAGTGCACCAACTAACCTCAAACCTTCCCCATCTTCCTCCTGCTACCACCAGCTGTGACCTGCATGACACACCCTGAGTGGACAATGACCTCGCTGCTGGTGTCCAAGGCCACGCGGGCACATTCTCTGCAAGGCCTTAGCGCACAGAGATGTCCTTCTTCCTCCACTTCACCTTTCCTCCACTAACAGCACATCTTTTGTGGCAAGTCACCTCTCCTTTCTCTAATGTGAGGGCCTGTGGTGAGTTGAGCACACAGCTGTGGCTGCAGAGTTGTGTCTCTGCCTCAGGTCTGTAACACACCCCCCCACACCCTCCCCAACTCCCTGTGCTCCTGGGGCACTGCTCTACCACCTGTGGGCAGGGGGTGAGTGCAGGTGTCTCCCCCTCAAAGCTGACTCCAGCCCTCCCTGGTTTGCACTTGAGACCTGGGAGCTTCAGGACATCTGCACAAAAGCCCTGGCCTGGCATTGTCCCTGTCCTGCCTCAGCTCCTGCCCCTGGTGTCCATCACAGCCCCTGCATGAGGGCTGCAGCTGCTGCTCGGGTTCACAGTGCACAAGGCACTGCACAGTTACCTGGACAGCTGACCTTGCAGAACTTCTGCACAGCCAGTCCATTTTTGTGCCATAGACTGTCTCTACAGGAAGTGGGAAATACAATAAAAATGGGGGAAAAAAAATCAGCCTAGAGCCCCTCATTGTGTTTGACCTGTTTGCACCAACTCATAGAATCACAGAATGCTTTGGGCTGGAAGGGACCTGCCATGGCAGGGACCCCTCCCACTGTCCCAGGCTGCTCCCAGCCCCATCCAGCCTGGCCTTGGGCACTGCCAGGGATCCAGGGGCAGCCACAGCTGCTCTGGGCACCTGTGCCAGGGCCTGCCCACCCTCACAGGGAACAATTCCTGCCCAATATCCCATCCATCCCTGCCCTCTGGCACTGGCAGCCATTCCCTGGGTCCTGTGCCTCCATCCTTTGTCCCAAGTCCCTCTCCATCTCTCCTGGAGTTTCTCTAGTTGAACTCTCCCAGCCTGGCTCCAGGGCAGAGGGGCTCCAGCCCTTTGATGAATTGGCCTCCCCTGCACACATTCCAACTCTTCCCAGTGGCCAGCACTGTTGGGATGTGGGTGGGCATCAGTCACATCATGCAGTTGGTTCAGCTGAACTTCAGCTGTGCTTAGGGCTCCAGTTTGCAGGGCCCAGGGGATGGTGAGTGCTCTCATCTGCTGCCTTGGGGCTCCAGCTCCAAGAGTTTTCAGAAAGGAATTGTGGAGATTGGTGGTGAAAATAATCAGTCCTTGAGCTTGAGAATGAGAGCTGGCAAATGCTACTGACCTGCTGATATCCCAGGTTTCTCAGGCAGCTTGTGTGCAGTGACCACAGGTGGTGACTGTCCCACAGATGTGTATCTATATAAAATACAGTGAGCTATGATAATAAAAATGCTCTGGAGCAGATCAGACACAGCCAAGTGCCTGTGCTATCAGAATTTGTGGGTATTTTCTCTGCTGGGTACTCTGGTGTATCAGACTGTGACGAATGGCCTCTTTCAGCATCAGTGACAAAGGAGCCTCCCCAGCTCAGGAGACAGCCCCAAGTGGTGCTGTCAGTGATGGGCAGGGAATTCAGGGCTCTGACACTCTGAAGGGGTGGGGAGTTTCTTCCCAATCTGTAAGAATGGGGAGGGGGAAAAGGGCTGTGGGTAGAGTGTGTTCAGACAGCATCCTGGGTTTGTTCCTGGCAAGAGCTCACTTTGAGTAGCTCCAGGTGAGTATTGCTGTGAAATGCTGCTTGGGAATCTTTATCTGGATGTGACTGGGTTGTGTTCTCATTTGTTGCTCCTCCCTGAGTTTTGCTGTTTGGCATGGTCAGGAAAAGATTGTTTCAAGGCTGTGTGAGTAAAGGTGCATGGAAATTAAATTCTGCATTCATACCAAATTAATTAAGCCCTTTTTTCTCCCACCTCCTCTTCAGTCAAGTGTTGCTCTCACCCTCTCAAAGAGCACCAAGGGGATCCCAGTTCCACAGCTCTGGTGGACAGTTAAGAAATGCAGTGCATTCTGCAAATAAGAGCCTGGAAAGTGAATTTATAGCCTGTGAAACAAAGTGAAGTAAGAAAAAAGAGATTTAATCAACTCAAGTAACAAATCTAAGGAAATTTCTGTCTGCCTGTTCAATAACAGAAGAGTCTAAATTCATGGCATAATTTCATCATTAGAAATGGTTCTCCCAGCTCTGTTCCTCTGGTTTCATTTCAAATGACTGTTTGCACATGTGTCTTTTCTGGAACTAGAGACACAAATTGAGAATAGGGACTACTGTGGTCATGTGCTTTTCCTTAAAAAGGGCAGGAGTTCTATTTGTATCTGTTTGGTTTCCTATGGGTAGATATTTACCAAATCTCTGTGGGTTTCTTGGGAAATTTATACATTGTGCATTTCTTGAGAAATTTTGAAAACTGGCCTCGAGATAACATATTGCAGTCTTTTTTCAGTTGAAAAGGATTTTTTCCCAGCTACTAGGAACTTACTGAAAAGTAATTCAAGGTTATTTCTGTCCATAGGAAACATTAGTCATTATTATAAAAGTATAAGTCAGGCTATTTTGAGAGTGGCCCTTTCACGTTAGCAAAGTTAAAAAGATACACTGAAAATGTAAGTTCAGGGTAATATGCCAAGGAACCTTAAATAAGGCTGAAAGAAAGAATAGTGTCTAGGATAGTGATTTCCTGCATTTATTTCCATGACCCTTCCAAAAATTACTTTGCTGCAAAGTGCACCCTTTTGCCTGCAGTTTATGGACCAGTGTGCAGGGAGGCTGTTTTTCCTGGTCTCTCATGGTGATGTGTGCTTCTCTCTCTTGTTTTTCAGGGTCTTACGAGTGTGGAATATGTGGGAAGAAATACAAGTATTACAACTGTTTCCAGACCCATGTGCGAGCACATAGAGGTATCTCAGTCCTACTGGAATCTTGGGAATCCTGGGATAACATAGGTTCAGGGCAGGCTCAGGCTGCAGAGCAGGGAAAGGTTCTTCCCCCAGAGGTGCTGGCACTGCCCAGGCTCCCCAGGGAATGGGCACGGCCCCGAGGCTGCCAGAGCTCCAGGAGCGTTTGGGCAGCGCTGCCAGGGGTGCCCAGGGTGGGGTTGTTGGGGGGTCTGGGCAGGGCCAGGGCTGGGCTGGATGATCCTGAAGGGTTCCTTCCAGGATATTCTGTGATTTTATGTCTATGTTCAGGAAGGTCTTGAAGCTTGATCTGCTGCTTCCCTGGTCACCAGTAATTCTTCTCTGGGGTGTCCCATTGAGAGGGGCCCAGTGATAAACTTTGGGGCTGTCTCAGCTTTGTGGCTCTTTACTCCAGCAATATTTCTCCCCAGGTCAGGAGCAGCTCCTGTGTTTGGGGCAGTATTTAGTGCCCAGGGCTCTTGAGGGCATCACTGCGTGCAGTGGGAGCTCAGTTCACAGAGTTTTGCCTGGCAGGTGCCAGTGCCAGCAGTGTGGTGACATCTCCCTGAGGTGCTCTGCACTCCTGCCCAGTTGGGAATTCCATCCATCCCTGAGAAGTCAGCATGTCAGGATATAAATGAGATATGGGCATTGTCACTGCTATATTTTTATGCTCAAATCAAAATGCTCTTTGAGCTGCTACTGTACCCCTGCTGTCAGCTGAAGTCACTTCCCAAATGCACTCTGTGCATGAAAGGTCTTGTGCTTGGTCAGGAGTGGCTTGATCTGAGTTCTCTGTAAGACTGAACAATCCAGTGTTGCTTAATTGCAGAAATGTGAAAGTTTGAGGTGGTTTATTCAATCACAGTGTAGTTTGCAGGATTTGGAGCTCTGAAATACCACAACAGCAGGGACTAGAAACCAGCTTCGCCTGAATCTTTCTTTGGGTTTGTTTCCTGTCCTCCGAGGTGAGCACTGGAGTCACTGTGCCAGGCTGGCAGGAGCATCTGCTTAGCTCCTCAGGTGGAACCAGTGGTTGAAAATCCAGGAATAATGAAGGCTAATATTAAGATTTCGGTGCTCAAATTCTCAAAAGTCAGCACATGCACAGCTGAGAAGTGAACATGCATCCTTAACTGCTCAGAGTTTGTCACAGTCTCGTAACACATCCTTAATTGCATGGTTGCATATTCCTTGTGTGCTGTTTCTTATCACAGAACTGCTTCTGTACCTCTGGATACACAGAATTGTTTTTCCATGCTGCTATTTCTTTTCTAAATATCAACAAAATTCCTTGAAGTGCTTTAAATGTAGCTTCAAGTAGCTTCACCCGGCTGCTTAAGGAAAATATCCCTAAAATAACAGGGATATGCTTTACCGTTACATCACAGCATTGCAATAGCAATTGTGGTATTTAAATGTGGGACAAGGATTGCTTTTATTTTACTTGTTTCCCAAGCGCTATGGGATCTTTAATTTGGCTGGAATTTTGTTAGTATGAGGTCACTTCCTAATGTGATCTGATTAATTTGTATTTATTTATATTTTGATAATGAAATTAAGCAATATATTAAATTATATGACTGCATCAACATAGACCTATACATTTGATATCTATAGTTTTGACGTGAACTCAGTAGAGACATGACTTTACCTTTTGCTTCCAAGGTCTTTGTCATGTGTAGCTGCAGAAGATAGAAATTTTCAAAATTCTTCTTGTGGAAATTTATCAATAATTTTCACATCAGTGCTGAAGAAGCAGAATTTATGTCTGTGATACTCAGAAAGTGTTGGCTTATGTTGATGCAAATGGAAGCATGTAGTGGTAACTTTTAAAGTGCATTTGAATTGTCTTAAGACAATAAAAATACAAATGAGTATTCATCTACATTCTTCAGCAAGAAATGAAACTGCAAACATGATGCAGCTCTGGCAGTGGGATTCTCCCAAGGAACTGAGGCGCTGGGCAGAGTGTGCCTGGCTGCAGAGGAATAACCTGCAGTGAAAGGTTAAGGAATGAGTAGGGAAAAAGAAGGAAGGATTCTTTGGAGGAAAGCCCTGTGTGATATTGTCCAGTGTGAGTTGTGCATGGACTGGACCAGGAATGGTGCTCGGATGTCAGAAGACTGCAGGAGTGAAGGGGATTTTTGTGAAAGATGGTTTTATTGCCCCAAGGCTTCATAGAGGAGAAGGGGCTGGTGCTGCTCCCGGGTGACAGATGTTGGATAATGTGGTGGGATCGCTGCAGAGTTTCACCCTGCACAGTCCTGTTCTCTCTGTGATCTCCAGTCCTTGTCTCAGATCCAGTGCCAGGGCACTGGCAGCCAGCTCTCCCAGGGCTGCTTTCCTCGAAGCACTGCAATGTGAGCTCTCTTGGCCCAGGCTGTGCCGTTCTCAGCTGCCAGAAACTCCAATCCTGAATCCCTCAGTTGTTTCTTTATGGCTGAGCAAGGGAGGAGCCAGACTGCAATGGCAGGACTTCTGCAGGATGGATTTTCTGGGTGCCAGCTATGGTTTTCATATCACATGATAGGTTTTCCCACCTGTCAGTCACATAACATCTGCCTTTCCCAAAGTTTGACTGATCCTGGGAGACTCACCAGCTCAGCATCACAGGAGCTAGAACAAACTGAGGCCCCTTTCCTCTCTTTAGGTTTTTTGGCCATTCCAGGATACATCCCATCTCAGGCCTCTGCTCCCTGCTTGTCTGTGTGGTTCCTGTGTCACTATTGGCCAAGCCCTGGAATGGTGCTGCAGATGACAGAGCAGGAGACAGAAAAGGCTCAGGCCAGTGGAGAGCAGAGGAACTGGTGTTGATCTGATTTGGACCTTTGGGGCAGAACAAAACATCTGTGTCACCAGCCCATCTGTCACCACTCAGTGACACAAAATGCAAGGTTTGGGGGCTTCTAGTTGTCCTTACTTTGACCTGAGTTATTTCAGTGCTGGTTTCTGCATCCAGGGCCCGGCTGGGTCCTTACAGCAGACAGAAGGCCTGTCACCCTCTCTGCTTGTGCAGTCAATCCATCCTTATCCACTGCTTGTTTTGCCCTGTGCAGAACTTAATGTCTTCTCATCCCTCGAGCTGTTCAGTTCCACATGGAGAGTTTTGCTCTGGCAACATCACATTTTTCTTTGCAATGAAGATTTTTTTGAGAAGTTTTCTGGGTTTTTTTATAGCTGCACCTGCCTCCACTCCAGCTCTCTGTGGCAGACAACCTGCGTTGGAGGTGACCTGTGTTCTTGAGGCTGATTTCTTTTTTTGTCTGCCTTCAGGAGCAGAGGAGTTTATATTATAAACCAGAGCATTTTCTTAGTTTATTGAGCCTTCCCTGTGGTGCTGAGCATTGGCTGGAGAATTTCAGGGAGCGACTGCTCTGGCAGTTTGCAGAAGGGCTGAGGCAGCTCTGCTTCAAGATGTGCTGTCTTGCAAGGACAAGTTCCCATTCTGCTTTCCCCCAAAAGCCGAGGTGCAGGCACAGAAATATCTCGGCACGGAAATCCCCATGTAAGGGTTCTGCAAAGAACCAGAAACGTAGGTAAGAAATTTCCCCACTATGTGTCATCGAAGAAGAAAGGAAAAGGTTGTGTTCCTTCCCCTTCACCTCCCCAAAACTCACAAATAAAATAAAAAAGAAACCCAACAAAAAAGTTACATTGTGGAACTAAAAGGCTCCTTTGTGAGCTGCTGTGCAGCCCTGCAGGATCCTGTCTCCTTCCTCCTTCTGGAGTTCAGCTGGAGCAGAGGGGCTGCGCATTCCTGGTGCTGATGGAAGGCTCTGTCCCAAATGTTACTGCTTCGCCTACACGCAACCCGGAGCTTAAAAATGTTTTGCCTACAGTGCTTTTATTTTAGCTGTGTGGGGTTTTTCAGGTCATTGAAAGGTTTGGATTGCCTTCAGGAGTTAGTCAGCTAGAAAGTTCAGCTTTGTACGGTTGGGTCGTGTTTAAGCAACATGAGCAGCAAAGCATCTGCATGTTTTGAGTCAGGAAAATTATTTCACTTTTAGATAACTCAAAAAAAAAAAAAAGAGGGTGAAATTGCTTTATTAGACTTTCAAACAGCAAATTTATAAATCTCTGGGCTGAGACCAAGCAAGGGAGGTTTGTACCCAAAGGAGAATTCTTCCAAAAGCAAAGGGAGAAAACAGCAAGGCTCAAGTTTAACCCTCGCAGGACATATCACCTCTAGCCCAAGAATTGGTGGAAGTTCTTTGTTTCCAGATAAGCTTTTCTGGGCTGACTGATGGTTTTGCTCAAGCTGTTTTTCATTATTATTTATTTATTTTATAAGATTTTGCATTGCCCCCCTCCAAGCCCATCAGCTCTCCTTGTCCTCCCCACAGGGCTGTGCCAGCTGAGGGCTGAGTTGCCCTCACCAGAACAGATCCTGGATGCTCTGAGTGGGGCTGGATTCTTCAGACCAATTTTCGAGTTTCACCAGTTGTTAAAAAACTTCTCAAAGGTTTTCAAGTTTCAGATTAATGTTTTCCAAGAATGGGTTCTGCTCAATTCAAAAAAATATGAAAAGGAAGATGACTCATTCAAGTGGTGAATATGGAGAAATGTTTTTTTCCAAAGTGCACATTTTTGGGAGTCTGAGTTAAAGCAGTTCTGTCACTGAAATGATTTTGAGGTGAGGAGTGGAAAACTAATTGAGGAATCCTTGATGAGAGATGGTGTTCCTGAACTGTAGGAAGTTTGGGTTCATTTGTTTATTTCTTACTAAAAATATTTGATGATTTTGGGGAGCTACTTTGCCCTCTGCCCTGCATCCTAAGATCCACTTTTCCCATCTGCAACAGATTCTCATATGAGATACAGAAAGTTTCTTGGGAGTTAACAGGAGTTAACTGGCCCATTTTCCAGCTTCCCTGACCGCCTCCCTATTCTTACTGACTTGTGCAACTTTTTCAGAAATTTGTCTTTTGTTTCACAACTGTAATTACTGGGACTGACCTCAAAGGTGATATAGAATGGGCTGTAAGGGGATTTTTAGTTGGTCATTTTTTAATTCACGAATACTTTAGTCTGTCTTGTGACTAAGAGTAACAACATTTCTTGAAACAGTTCAGAAATGGCTATTCCTCGAATTTTATGTGTTGTCTGTGTCTTGTTAAATTTGTCTGAAGTAGTTTTTAAAGCTATTTAAATAGTGCGAATCTTTCATGGTTTGTTTATGCCATTGCTTGTGAACATCAGGTCAGTATTTTGCATAAATCTACTGCGCCATCGCTGCTTTTCCTTGAATGATGGGTGGGAATTCAAACAAGCAGCAGCTATGGAAAAATCCTGGGCTTTGCTGACGAGGTTCTGCATCTGGTACTGAGGGTTTCTGATCTGGCCCCTGAGTTTATGAAGTTGTGCCAAATTAATACTATTGCCTAGAAAAATTATCTAATCCGGCAGGTTAATCAAGTAAAAATGTACAGATTCACAAACCCACAATCATTTGTTTTTATGAAATTATTTTTATGAAATTATTTTTATGAAATAAGGAAATTAAATGCTAACAGTGCTCATTACTTAAGGTTGAAAATTTAAATTCAAAAACGCTGTGCCAGTCTGAAGCTGTGGTTTCCAGCGCAGTGCAAGCATCATTCCAAAAGACACATGGAAGATTTTGCAGTGCAGTTACGTTATTAGATAATGTGACATACAGTATATGTAATTTAGGATGAGAATGAAACACTTCAGACTGGTTTGGAGATCCTAATTGTTCATGACTCTTGACTTGTAACTTTGGGGTTTGTTTTCCAGCTCGCAGCTTTGCTTGTTGTATTAATTTAGGGCTTGAACATGGTCTCTGCTCTATGCTTCTTGCAGTCCCACACACGACAGTGGAGGGAGCTTTTTCTCCCTTCTTTTCACATCTGCTTTCAGTAAGACCAGGATAGCATCACCCAGGGATATTCTTGTGGCCCATCTCTTGTGGAGGCTTTGCCATCACTGTCTGGGGAGGGCAGGCACGGTGGTGGAGCTGGCTGTGCCAGGGCTGGAGCCCCTCTGCTCTGGAGCCAGACTGGCGCATCCAGAGAGGAGAAGGCTCCAGGAGAGCTCAGAGCCCCTGCCTGGGCCTAAAGCAGCTCCGGGAGAGCTGGAGAGGGACCTGGGACAAGGGATGGAGGGAGAGGACCCAGGGAATGGCTTTTAAACTACCAGAGAGCAGGGCTGGATGGTATCTTGGGCAGGAATTGTTCCCTGTGGTGGGGGCAGGCCCTGGCCCAGGTGCCCAGAGCAGCTGTGGCTGCCCCTGGATCCCTGGCAGTGCCCAAGGCCAGGCTGGACGGGGCTGGGAGCAGCCTGGGACAGCCCATGGCAAGGGGTGGAACGAGATGGGCTTTAATGTCCCTTCTGTCCTAGACCATTATACAGTATATATGACCGCGGGCAGCTGCGTTTTAACCACGAGCCCTTGTTGGCCATGTCCGGCCTCGCAGCCCCGGTGAGCTCCTCAGGCCCGCGAGGGACCGGGCGGGCCGGGCAGAGCGGCGGAGAGGAAAGCGAGGGGGCGGTGGGGGCCAGGGCAGCGCGGCCGGCGGAACTAAGCGCAGCTCTTTCTCTTTGCAGACACTGAAGCTGCCTCAGGGGAAGGAGCCTCACAAGGCAGTAAGTACAGCGGGGCGCGACGGGCAGCGTGTGGCGGGCCGGGCCGGGCGGGGTCCCGCTCCCCTTGGGGCTGCGGCGGGGCCGTACCGCGGGCGGCCGGCAGGGGGCGGCCCCGCC
>VWYI01008742.1:112444-177140 GCA_013399455.1 Anthoscopus minutus | reverse complement strand
GCTCGGCTCGGCTCAAGGTCTCTCACGCACGGCGGGGCCGGAGCTGGGGATCTCGGGGCACGGGGGACGCCACTCACGGCCCGGCAGCTCAGACGGTTGTCGCTGATGCCCGGCCGTGAGCGGAGCGCGGTGCCCCGGGAGCTGCCCTATGAGCGCTCTGAGGGGACCGTGGGCACCGCTTTTGCCGAGGGAGGGGCAGAGCACTGCCAGCCTCTCTGTCGGCGTCCAGCCCTGTATGATTTTTCAACCCTAGACCTGCAGCTTGGGGTCTGTGCCCCAGAGCCGAGGCAGCAGGGGAAGAGGTGGCACCAGAGGGAGCTGGGGACAGACTCATGGCCCCTGTGAGGGGTGAGTGGGAGGATGGAGCCAGGCAGTTCCCGGTGACAGGAGAACTGAGGGATAATGGGTATGGAGAGAAGAAAGGCTGAGGATTCGTTGAAGGAAAAGCACTCCCTCCTGTGAAGCAGGCTGTCCAGAGAGGTGTGTGCTGCATCCTTGGGGGTTTACAAGACCAGCCTGGGTAAGGTCCCAAGTAACCAGGATTGAGCTCAGAGCAGACTTAACTTTGTACAGGAGGTCAGACCAGGGATCTCTTGAGGCCTCTGCCCACCTGGGTTTTGCTATGTGTTAGGTGAGAGCCGTGATTCCCACTGGAAAGGTAAGTTTCCGGCATTGGTGGTTGCAGACAGCAGCTTGGAAGCACCAAACTTACCCTGGGTGGGTACAGAAATGTTAGATAAATAGTAAAGAAAAAAAAAAGTACAACTAGACCAACTTTTCTGAACTCTTTCTTCACCGTGTTCTGTGATAGGTGAACAATTGGCATTAGCACTGGGGGGGTCTTGGCTTTCTGTCTGCAAAAGGAAGCAGGACTGACTTCACTGCAGGTGGGGAATGGAGATGCTCAGCCCTGAGCTGAAACATCTCAGTACAAGCAGCCATCCCACATCAGTGTGTACACATAGTGTACTGCTTGCAGCGGAACTGGGCTCTGCAGCTGAGCCTTTCTCTTTTCCCTTGACAGAGTCCAGAGCTGTGCAGGGCATAGAAATTCCTTCCTAGGCTCCTGTCACCTCCTTTTGGTGTCTCCCTTTCAGTCATTGCTCAGCTTCCTGTTGGTGTTTTACTTACCTTGAATCTTTCCAGGCTCATCTCCTGGCTCCCTTGCTCTGAATTTTGTTGGCAGACACTTCTATATTCTGGGCTAGGCTGTGTGCATCCTGGGCTTGCTGTTTGGGTGTTGGGTACTTTTGCCAGAGCTTGGGAACCACTGTATGCAAAGACAGATTTTTTTTTCCTGTAAGTCAGCTTCTCCCCTTCCCACCTGTTGTGGGAACTTTTTTGGCTGGAAAAGATAGGGCAGAGTGAGGTGTGAAGAGATAAAAAGACATGAGGGCTCACACCTTTGGTGTGTGGGCAGGCTCGATGTTGTTGGAGCTATAGAAGGATTTCTGTGGATGTAAATGCCTCTTATGTGGTGTCTGGGTCATGGAGAGAGGGGGAGAAGAGAACATCATGAGCAGAAGTCTGGGAGAGAACAGCGAGAAGCAGCTGCTCCCTACACCAGGCTTCTGAGGAGTTGCTGTGGTGGCACTGGAGATGGAGCAGGGAGCAGTAGAAGGAGCAGGAACTGCTTCCATCTTAATGCAGGGTCCAGCCCCATCCCCCCTGCAGGAATTACTGACTCCCTTTTACCTGCCACGCTCATATCCCAAAATAGTCTCATCTGGCTGAAAGAGATGGAGGGAAAAACAAGCCACTAGAATGGGGAGATGGTGAGTGATGGGGTAGGGAAAGGGGAAGAAGAATCCACCATGGCCATGCCCTGCTGGAGAGAGAGCCTGGACCTGCAACCGGTCCTGCAGAGTGGATGTGAGACTGCTGGGCCTGTGCACTAAGTGCACATGGTTGTCATTTCCTGACAGTCATCTTCCTCTTCCCTCCGCATGCTGCAGTGAAACAACTCATCTCTCTCCTCCCTGTGTCTTCCCCTCCGAGGCTGGATTAAATCCCTGGCCTACCCTAGTTGTCTTCTCCACGTCTCTTCTTGTTTTTCCGTTCTCTTGTTTCCTTGTCAGTCTATTTGCTCCTCATATATTTTAGGGATTTTTTATTTATCTTTCCTTTCCTGCTATTTTGGCTTTGCCCGCTGCTGCACTGCTGCTCCTCTGTGACCCAGTCTGGCTGTTTGCACCCTCTCTTTTATAGATGTCTGCATTGTTCCAATCTTGCTCTTCTATTTCTATCTCATTGGGAACCTCTACATTCATGGTCTGTGCAGCCATGGTTTGCTGCCCTCTCCCAAAATTTCTCAGTATTTAAGGGATGCAGGAAGCTGTTGTTTTCTCTCCTGTGTGGCATGGATTGCATCCATTCTGAACCTGTGAATGAGGAGTCCCTTGACCTGCAGTGGGTCCCTGGTTTGGTTCACATAACTACATTACACTACATTAGTTGACATCACAAACTGCAGGGTTTGAAAAGCTGGTCAGATTTTCTCCAAGGCAACTTGCTGGAGCCAGCTGTTACTCACAGCCACCAGTGGTCACCCAGGAAGTGTTGGTGAAGGCAAGCTTGTGTGTCAGGTGACATGTCAGCAGACACCTGGGCTGTGGTTCAGTTCCTGTGCTGTGTTCTCTGGGCTGCCCTGGAGCAAACCAGCTCTGTTTTGGGAAGCAAAGTCTGAGTGTGAGAGCAAGCCTGGGCTGCAGGGAGGACTGGTGAGTGAGGCTGTGCTCGAATGTGCCGTTGCCTTTATGTCTGAAGAGCTGTGGTCAGAGGGGCTGTTGGGGAAGGCACATTCTGGCCTTTTTTCTTCCTGGGAGGAAGGGAGCTGTGGGGCCAGCTGGGACTCAGCTGAGATCTGTTGTTTGTTTGCTGCCTGCTGAAAGAGGAGACAGTGGTGTTTAGATTTTTCAGCTGGGAAAGGACTTTGAAGACTCCCTTGAGAAAAAACTGTGGCATTTAGTTGGTTATTTTCAGCCTTTAGGGTTTATAGTGAATAGATGGTGTCTCTGGTACTCCCTTGGTTTTTTGGACCCATTCTTGAAGAGCCACAGCTCTGTGGTGGTGAGGAGGGGATGTGCACACAGGGACATGGCTGCATGGCTTTGGGAGCTCCTTTTCTAGCCTTGGTCAGGGTCCAAGACCAGAATTCCCACGTGAGAGAAAGAAAACAATGCAACCCACATTGCTAATGTGTTAAAGAGTCTGACTTGCTACCAACTTGAACTGGCAGGGACAAGCAAGAGAAGAGGATGATTTTGAAAAATCTGCCTATTTGATATCCTTTCCTAGACAGGTGTGGGTAGTTTGACATTTGTGTCACTGACTGGAGGTCTTTTCCGAGATGCTCATATGCCTGTGTAGTTTGCTCCAGCTTCTGGGAAGTTCTCAGGGAAGGTTTGGGCTGGGTCTGTGCTCTCATTCTCCATGGGAATTCCAGTCATGTTTAGGGGAGTTACAAACTCAAACAAACAGTCTCCCTCCTGCTGCTCACATTCCATAGGGCGTTCTTGGCACCCGCACAGGTTGCTGAAGAAACCCAGAGGCAAGAGGGGGTCCAGGGCCCTGTGGGAGCAGGGACACAGCTGAGGCAGCAGCTCCTGTCACCTGAGCGGGTGTTTGCACTGTGCCAGGGTGTGGGGCATGTCCAGTGCACATGTCCCAAGTTGGGGATACAGCTGCAGAATCACAGAGGGCAGGGATGAATGGGATTTTGGGAAGGAATTATTCCTTGTGAGGATGAGGAGGCCCTGGCACAGGTGCCCAGAGCAGCTGTGGCTGCCCCTGGATCCCTGGAAGTGTCCAAGGCTGGGTTGGACAGGGCTGGGAGCAGCCTGGGACAGTGGGAGGGGTCCCTGCCATGGCAGGGGTTGGAACAAGGTGAGCATTGGAGGTCCCTTCCAACACCAACCAGTCTGGGATTCTGATTCTGTGGTTGGAATTTTCAGCCTGTTGGAGTGTGGTACCATCCTTTTCTGTAGGAAAGAGGAGCTTATGTACAAGAACATCTTCAGAGTCACCATAACTGCCTTGAAGAGCTTGGAGGGAACTGAGTTTTATGGTTGCCCATGAAGTTCACCTGAGGGTGTGTAGGCACTGGAGCTTTGCTCTTCCTTCTCACTGCTGCTCTTTCTTACAGTGCTCTGCCTCTTCAGACCAGCCCAGGGCAGAACTCAGGTTGCTCTGGCAAATGTTGATATGACACTTGCCTCATTTCACCTTAGCAATGGCCTTTCAATACCAAAATACCAGATGTTAACTGATACAGCAGGTAGTGCTCCCAGTCCATAGTAGTACTAAGCCCTTTGCCTGGCTGAGCCTCAGATCTCTTCCCAGAGGAGTTTGGAATTCTGCAGGCAGGCAGGAAGCAGCAGCACAGGAAGAAAGTGGCTTTCCAGAGGCAACAAATGGGTGAGTGTCAGTGGAATAAAGTGCAGGTCCCTGGGCTTGCAGCCCAGTTACTGCTGGGCACAACCCTTGGATTGCAGTTCTGTGCTCTGGGAAAGAGACCAGAAAATGCACAGGGAAGTGGGCAGGGAAGAATTGCTAAAAGCTGAAGGGATCTCAAAGTACTGCTGATGCATTAATTTCAGGTATGTCTGGCTAGTGACCTGGGACTTCATGAGTGTTCTTCTTCCCGGAGAAAATTCCTGAGTCTGGGGAAACAGTGTTGATTGATATTGTAAGGAAAAGTCCTGCCATTCCTGGATTCTTTAAATAAAGCACTGTTAAAAGTGGGAAGAACAGGATGTGGTGCTTTTGGGAGCCTTGATCTCCAGTGTGTCAGTCAGGCTGGCTGCATCAGGACAGCTTGCTGACAGTGGGGGGTGTGGTTTTTCCCTGGTGACACCTTTTTTGAGGACCATCTCAAGCAAGTTGCAGTTTAAAGCAGGCTGTGCTCCCAGGCTGTACTGTGACACCCTCTGAGGGATGGGCAGGAAAACAGCATGGAAAACCAACTCCACTACAAGCCCGTCCTACTGCTCCGCTTGCTTCCCTTCCTGGGGGGCTGCAGTTGTTACTATGGCAATTCAGGGACATTTGCTGGAGGCTGGAAAACCACTAATGGTTGTTTGCTGGTAGATCCTATCCTTTCTGTCTCCACTTCCTGCTCCTGTGTACAGGCAGTTCTGTTCAAGAGGCACAGCTGGATTTTGTGCTGTTCCTCAGAAGCAGATCCCAGTGCTCAGCCTGCCAGTAGGTCAGTCCTGGTCTCCAGTGATGCCCCATTTTGGGAGATGCTTCAGAGCCCATCATACAGATCCTGTCTGTAAGCCCAGAGCATCCCTGACAGCCTCCTTCTCTTGTGCCTTAAATCCTGGCATAAACAGGAGCAGCTGTCAGAGAACATTAATGCTCACTGTGACCAGCCCCACAGCCTGGAAATTCCTGGGCCGCATCCCACAAAATCCCAGCTGATCCCAAATAACACAACCTGATTCTTCTTTGTGTCTCTTGGCCTTTCTGTTGTGTTGGGTCCCTTTTCTTTGCTTGAAAGTAATTTTTGAAAATCACAAATATCATCTCACAGGTGAGGATATATCCAGGTGTTTCAGACCACCCTCAGGCTGCAGGAGAAGCAAAATGTGGCCATTGGAATTTGTTAGAAATGTCACTGTACAGCCTGGTGAGCAGCTCGGGAGCAAATCCCAAGGAAGGCAGGGATGCACAGCACCTGCTGCAGTGTCACAGGGTTAAAAAGAACTTCTTTTGAGGATAAATAGGGAGGCAAGTGGTGCCAAAATGATCTTCAGAAGAAGTACTTCCTAAAATTTAATTAAATATATATATATTTAATATAAATACATGCTGTGTTTACTTTCTTCTTCCCCATTGGTAGCTGCTCATACTTACTGCGTGTACCTGGGTGCTGGGCTAAGACAGGACAGTTGGTGGGAGGTGGTCACTAATGTTCACTGGGTCTAAGGATGTTGTAGGCAGCAAACAGAACATTTTCCTTTCCAGTTTCTCAGCCAGATGCCCTCAAACTCATC
This sequence comes from Anthoscopus minutus, assembly GCA_013399455.1. NCBI lineage: Eukaryota > Metazoa > Chordata > Aves > Passeriformes > Paridae > Anthoscopus > Anthoscopus minutus. Next base: position 171,141 of record VWYI01008742.1, on the reverse strand, counting down.
ACCTGGGCACAGGTGTACATCTGTGTGTGTCTCCACTGCAGTTACAGTGAGAAAAAAAGTGACATTATTTTTTTCCCCAAAATGGAATACACAGTAAATATTTCAGAACCTCATAAGTAAAAGTGGTTGCTCTGATCTTTTAAAAACATATTTCTGTTTGGGCTCTGACTAAGTGTGAGAAAGTTCAGCCTGAAAAGGAATTTATTTGGAAAAGCAGTGAAAGGTTAGAAGCTGGGATGTGGGCTAGAATATGCCTTGCAAATGTTAACTGTGGAGACACAGTGCTAATGCCTTGCATGTACAAAAACATTTGGAGGGCTGTGAATTTAAACCATGAAATTAATTTAGTCAAAATTAAGGTTTTCTTGCCCACACCTTGCTCGTACAGATATGGTGTTTGTAATGTTCTGACAGGGACGGGAAGATACGGAGGTGGTTTGCTGGTGTTAATTTATGGTTCAGGAAGAACCTTTAGCATCTCTGTTTCTTGATTAATTTCTAACATAAATGTTTCCTTAAAGTAAATGTAACTTTTGATTTCTTTTACTTTTCTGGGAGGTAGCAGAGCAAAGCCCGGGAAGTTGTGTTGTTGTGCTCACTGACAACTTCCCCAGTGAAAAGTGTGATACAGTGAATGCTGTGTGTGTGCACCCACGTGCAGCCACCACGGTGACCCATGAAGCATTTACAACTGCCTGGTTCATTTTCCCAGTGCTCTCATTTAATAATTCTCCTGCTCCTTGGGGAAAACTGTAAAAATGGATTTTATTTTCCTAATGTGTTTGCATTTTAAGTAGGTAAATTCTCTTTAGATTCCCATTTGCCAAACAAGGAGATGAATATATTCATCTGCACATATAAGTGACCTAATGGGCTGAGTCCAAGGATGATAAATATCAGTGCAGGAGGAGGAATTAAGAAAAAAATAAGAAAGTTCAGAGATTTGCAGTGTGAAGAAATTTTGAGTTTAAAGCCCGAGATATTGGAGATACCTATCTGAAGATAGATATGGTCAGGCTGCAGAGCAGGGAAAGGTTCTTCCCCCAGAGGTGCTGGCACTGCCCAGGCTCCCCAGGGAATGGGCACGGCCCCGAGGCTGCCAGAGCTCCAGGAGCGTTTGGGCAGCGCTGCCAGGGGTGCCCAGGGTGGGGTTGTTGGGGGCTCTGGGCTGGGGGATCCTGGGGGTTCCTTGTAACCCTGAATCTTTTGTAATTCTGTGACCTTTCCTCTGTCTGAGGTGGGTAAAACTGGGAACAGTTCCTGAATATCCAGTGTGTTTCCATCCAAGTCCCAAAGATGTGCTCAGGAACAGGACACACACGAGAGAGTTGATGTTCTGCAAGTTCTGTGGTTCCGTAGCTCTGGAGAGGACCAGTGTCTCTGGCTAGTTTTAATCAGAGATTTTAGAAGAGGAGGCTTTCAAGTTGTCTGTAATTCTGTGATCTTCTGATGATCTTATACAGAAAATTGCTGTTATGCAATTCTTTCTCAGATGCTGTCCAAATAGACCATATTTACAGAAATCTGGATGCTACTACTTGGAAACAAATCTCTTACAGAGTTCATAGGCAGGAAAATGATTGAAAAAATACATTTGTTTCAATAAAAAGAGGATAAGAATTTTAGCAATCCCAGACTGTTATGGTCATTCCTCAATTTGTCCTCAAGGTACTTTCCATCTTCCAGTGTGGGTTGGAATTTAGCAGTAGAAGAGGTGCACAACAGCCATACCAGTGATCATTCCAAATTCTTCTCTCAGCCTGACCTTTTTCTGTTCATCTGCTTGTTGGCATCTCAGCAGTGTTGAACCTAAATGGCAAACAAACCCACACACCTTCAGTATTTTAATTCTCAGTAGCTTCCCTCCTAAGGATTTCATAACCAGAAAGGCAGAGTAATACAGGGATCACCTTCCTGACACCTTTTCCTTTCAGCCTAAGCAGAAATTCCTGGTAGTCTGGCATCAAGTTGCCAAAACTGGTGGGATTACATCCAGGCCTGGACAGTGTGCCTTGAGTCTCCATTGTGATGCATTCAGCTGACACATGGTTTCAATGTGTCAAGGTATCCAAGGATTTGTAGGTTCCTCTGGCCACTGACTTGAAAGCTTAAAAATTGCTGGAGGTGAATTCAGCCCTGTAGCTCCTGACTGCACCTGTAGCTGCTCTTCTCAGGAGCCCTGGAATCCTTCATGGAGAAGGCAAACCTGTGGGTCCATACCCTCTCACCTGTCATTTGTCCCCCTGCCTGCTGGAAGGTGAGCCAGCACCTTGCACCAATTTGGGGTCATTTCAGGGGATTTGATTCTTCTGTGTGAGGGTTTGGGATTATTCCTGGCTTGGCAGTTTGCATCCCAAGGACGCCCTTGTGTGTAGCATGGGAAGCACAGTGTTAATCCAGTGTGTTCCTCGATGTCTCCTGCATTCCTGACAGAGGCCAAATGTTTGTAGGAAGTAAATTATTGTGAACTGAGTGATCTTGGAATAGTTTGCCCACAGGGAAATTTTTTTTCCTTACCCTCACTTAGTATCTGCCTTGTGCCTTTGTGTGCAAGGGGTTCTGTCCTTTCCAGAACTCTGGATTTTATTATTATTTAATCCTTACTAATGTAAATCTGGGTACTTTAATCCTCTTATGGGTTTGCTGCTGATTTTGGGCTCAGTCCTGCTCCCTTTTCAAGGAATTTTGCCATTAGACACCTTTAAGTAGAGTTCTGATGTAAATTGAAGCTGATTTTACTGGCAACTCTGTCCCTGGCTGTAAAATGCTGCTGTAAAGCTGTAACCTGTGTGCAGGGCACAGTTCCAGTGGGGAGGAGAGGGAGGTCTGTGTTCCTGTCTGCAGCCCTGACTGCCTCTCCTCACTGCCAGTCTGGAAGAAATCCTCAAGAGATGCCAAAGGCTCATCTCAAAGGAATTGTCTGTGAGCCTGCGCGGGGAATGTCCTGCCAGCTTAGGAAGCCATAAATGTGTTCCTTTCCATCTAGGTGCCCCTCTGGCTGCGGAAAGGGAGAAGAAGCCTCTCTCCAGAGCTGTCTTTGTGCTGCCCTGGGTGGAATCCACAGAAACAAGTGAGGGTCCCAGATGTTTTGTTTTTTTCCCTGATGTGTTTTAAGGAAGCGGTAGCTGCACTCTGGGTCTTCTGGGGAGTTTCCTCAGGTAGAGTGTGCCTTGGACACAGCTTGGAAAGGTGTTTCCCAGTGGGAAGCATGCAGCAAGTTCCTCAGAAAATGCCATCCTTTCCTGTTTCTTTGCATCAGGTGGATTAGTCATGGGGACTGACTCTTCCTGAAGAGTGTTGGTGTTGCTCATGGTTCCTTTCGGTGAGGCAGATACCCAGAAAAGGTGATGCTTTTTCCAGGTACTGGCACAGAGCCATTCCCCAGCTCCAGCCCTCTGGGTTTGTCAACAGAAGGACCTGAGCATCTGCCAGCAGATTTTCAGGAGACAAGGAATGTGAAACTGATGATCAGAGCATGTCATCAACTGTCCTGTGATCCACTGGCCAAAGCTGGAGGGATGGAGCTGATCCTTTGTGGTCACTTAAGTCCCACTCAGAAAGCCTTTTTGGGGCCAGAAACATTACGTCCTCAAATAGAGGAGTGGCATAAATGTACTGCAGCTCTAAGAAATCCAGCCCTCCCCCCACCTTAAGAGCTGCTCCTGGACTTTATATTTGGGAAACCTTGTTTGCCAAGGTGAATGAGGAATGTGGAATTGTCATAGAATGTATCATTTGGAACAGAATTCTGTATTTTGAGTGCTTCCTTTGCCATTCCCAAACCTCCTGGTGCAAAGGAGCCACCCCGATCATGGAGCAGGACGAGCAGTGCTGTCCAGACTGCCCTATTCTAATTTTCCTGCTTTTATCCTGACTGGGACCTGCAGCACTTCTGGATGTTAGGAGGAATTCAGCAGGCTGTTGTGACCTGTTTACATTCAGCAGTTTTGCCCTTTCACATGTGGAGGCTGTCCCTGCTAGACAGCTGTTCCTGCAGTGCTCTGCAAGAGCAGGATCAGTGGCATTCCAGGGTATCTGTGGAGTGCCAGTTTCTGAGAGAGCTCCTCTATCAAGTGCCTTTTGTAGCTTCTGCCATTTGAAAGCTCAGTGTGAATTCTGGGCCAGGTGAAAATTGTTCTTCACCTTGGATAAGTCCTTGAGGAGCTCCTGCAGCTGCTATGGGGAGAGCCCATCATTTGGGACCCTTCATGGGCTGTGCTGGCAGCACTGCAGGGATGCCAGCTGGCTGGGAATGAATCCAGTCTGGGTTTCTGGGATGCTGTGCAGAGTTCCTGGAGCCCAGTGGGAGCCAGTTCTTACCCAGATTTTGTGGTATTCCTGCACTTAGGAGAGTAGGTTAGGTAATCTGTATTTCTAGATATATTTTTAGTGATACAGAGCTCCTGACCTTTCAACACATTTCTGATTGCTCTTATTCCCTTCCTGGGTTTCTAAAGCAAAATCCACTGAGGCTGAGTGTCCTAAGGAATGAAGTGTCCTGTTCTGGCTTCCACTGCTGGACATGTGTTCTCTGCCCTCTCTTTCCTGCCAAAATGAAATATGTGCTTCCTTCTCTGGGGAATATATGAATCAAACCAACAAAAATTCTCCAAATCTTGAATGCACGATCTGGGAAGAGAGCTGAGCTCAGCCCTGGCGCCAGGGGTTCAGCCATTCCCAGTGAATGCTGGACACACCACAGGAGCCAGCTGGCAGCAGCTCCTGGAGATGGGAGAGAGGAGCAGCTCATTCTCTCTCTTCTTTTGGGGTCCACTTGCAAGCAGAGAGGTTAAAACTTCTTTCAGGCTCCATGGAGTTATTTCTTGGGGTACTTGAAAAATCTGCCCATTTGCCATCTGTGTCAGTCTTTTAGAGCTGACGAGCTGCTTTGTAATGAGACTGTGCTTTGCCTTTTTATACTGCTGGCAAGATGAGGTGCTCTGTTTTGGCCTGTGTATTCAAGATGAATTGTGAGTTGACAAAATAAGTACAGCTGGTACTCACTAGACCTCTCTCTGGAATCCCTGCTCCTGCTGGAAAGGCTCCTGAGCATGAAGGAGAATTATACTTGCTGGAGTCTGGGGTTTGACCAGTTGTCTTTGGAGCATTTTGAAGGTCTGTGTTTGCAGCAGGGTCATTGCTCTGCTGGCAGCAAGGATGTGAATACCAGTGAGGGCCAGCACTGAAGCCATGTGCTGGGGGCTGAGGAGTATCCTTCCCTGCCCTGCTGGCGTGGTTGTGCTTTGGGTGGAGCCCTTGGTGATGGCAGAGAGTTTGAATCTGAGCAAACTTGCCTAGGTAGTGTTAGTTTAGCTCTGTCTGGATCACCTCTCCAGAGGTTTAGGCTTGTGTTTCAGTGTGGGCTTGCAGCCACACCTGAGCACCTGGAGTCCCTTGCAGCTCTTCCTATGGCAAGCTGTGGTACAGGTACTGGATATTGTGCCCCAGCTGGATACCTTGGGGTAGGAGTTATAACCAACAACAGGAAAACTGCCCTAGAACAGGTTCCCTGTGGGCACAGCCTGACAGAGCTCAAGAAGCATTGCTCTGAGATTGTTGGGGTGTCTGATCCTTGTGTGTCCCTTCCAACCCAGGAGATTCTGTGATTCTAAGCAGTACTGCAGGGCTAGTTCTGCCCAGGATGTTTCTTGCTAAGAAAGCAGCGTCTGCTGGGGTCAGCACTGGACATGTTGGAAGGCTGTCAGCAGAGATGGCTTTTTAGGGTAAGGAGGAAGAGGTCTGGCTCTTGGGAGCAGCCTCAGCAGGGACTGTTGTTCAGAGAGGTAAAGCTTGGCTGCACATGGGCAGGTCTCTGTGCTTTATGAATTCTCTGTAAAGCTCCTGTCTCTGAGGCTGGGCACTCTTTGCTGGGTGTTCTCTCCTACAGAGTCCAGGAGATCAGTGCCAAGCTGGACCAGCTGGAAAAAATTCTTAAATCCTCTGGAGATCCTTCTGCCTGTAGGGACAGTCCCCTAACAACACAAGCAAACCCCTGTTCTCTCAGGCTGTGCTCTTACACTTGTTACATGTTCCATTTCCACACTCAGCATGGGCTCTGCTGAGGACAGTTAGATCCCTGCTGTGTGACAGGGGCCACAGGTAGCTGTGCCTGGCCCTGTGAAACGGTGTTTTAGTTAGTTTTCTGTTCTATCAAGTCTTATTTACTGAGCTCTTTTCTTCCAAACTAAGGCCATAATAGCTTTTGTTCTCTGAATGTGAAAGTACCTGGTCTTTGGGACTCCTTTGAAGAGTTACTTCAGTTGGTCCTCTGGAGTTCAGTGCACTTCAAAAAGGAGGTTGGTTCCTTGGTTTGGGGAGACCCATCAAGGTGGGACTGACTGCTGATGCCAAGTCAGGACTTTCTCTGCTATGTGACTTGCTAATTGACTGTGTTGATTGACTGGGGGGGTTGCAACAGCTACACAGGTACTCAGCAGCAATCATTAGAGCCTCTTCACTGTGGGAGAGGGCCCAGGCTAGAGGGAGGCCTTCAGCACTGCTGTGTGACCACAGAAGGAGGCTGCACGAGATCACATAATGGAACAGAGTTAAATGTGACTTGCCAGTACTTTTGGCACTGGAATGTTCTCACAGGTGTGTTCTGCTGCTCCTCCTCCTCTCCCTTGAGCTATGCAGTCTGTGCAGGAGTCCCTTTCTCCTTGCCTGTCCAGCCTAGACTTCCAAAAACTCCTTACCTCTAGTTTAGCACTGCTGTGCTCTTACTAAGATACAAATATTTTTTAGTCACAGAGGTAAAGTTCCAGTGCCCAGCTGTTTAACACCATTGAGATCTGGCATTTTTCTCTGCTAGATCATCATAGCTTCTACAGTCACTCCTCATAAAGGGTGACTTTAGTCTTTATTTAGTCCTGACCCCCATGTGCTGCTGGACTGAGTGGTGAGCCCAAGTGAGTGATCACACTGTACCAACATATCCTAGCTTAAAATATGGAATAATTTTTAAAGTAAAGTGGTGGAGAAGTAAAATAAAAGCTTACTTAAAGTGCACAGTCTGCTATGTTTGAACATAGCATGGAAGAGGTGAAAACAAGGCTTTAACTTTGCAGACAGTAGGGATACATGAATACAACTACACTGCTGTAGGGGAGGCAAGTCCTCTGTGGAGCCCTGGGAGCTGTTGCCTGCCCTCCTTACTCCTGCTGGGAAGGAAACACACTGCTTTCAAGATCCTTCGTGGCTATACAAACTGATGTGTTTCACTGTGCTTGCTGTGGGCTTTTTTATGTTTGCCACTTTGCTATGAATTTATAGCACCAAGTCATCAGCCTGGGGTCATCTGACAGCTGGGGTGAGTGCTCAGGGTGTGGCAGGCAGCAGAGCAGGGGAAACACGCCCCAAGCTGGCCTGGGAAATTCTACTCTTGCACTGATGTGATCGCTGAGCTAAAGACACTGATCCCTATCCAGAACAAACCAGATTCATAAACACTTGGAGCTGTTTTGCATGTCTGCCCCACACAGCTGTGGTGAAGGGTTGGTTGGTGCTGGGATGAAGTGATGGGGTGTAGGGAACAGATGGAAATGAAACGAAGCTTCATCAATCCTCCCTTCACTAAGCACCTTACTGTCCTCTGTGCTTTGGGTTGTTGGGTTTGTTGGTTTTGGCAGCATCCTGGGTGCAGTTGGGAATCAGTAAGCAGCAGCAGCAGTGAAAAGCAGGTGTGTGCTCACATCCAGTCCACATTAGAGTTGGTGTATTAAGGCTTTGGTTTCTGACAGCTCATACATTGACTCTGTGTTTAGTTCTGCCCCTTTGTCCCCATCCTGACCAACACCTGCTTGTCCCTGAACTTCTAAAGGAGATGCCAGCAGGGCCTGCATCCTCATTGTTGTAAGACCTGTGGGGTCTGACCTGGAGATCAAAGCTGTCTGAAGAGGAAATAAATCAGAATATGCCCCAAGCCATATAGTGTGGGGCTGGGGGGACAGTGTGAGGCAGTGATTGTCTGTGTGCCTTAGAGACTTGCCAGAGCACATGGGATGTGTCAGTGCATGGGGGTGTCTGATTGAGCAGTGTGGTTGCAGTGCTTGCCTTTCACCTCAGAGTGTCTAAACTCATCTGTTTTCTTCTTCCTACAGACAATTTTAGGTACACGTGTGACATTTGTGGGAAAAAATATAAATACTATAGCTGCTTCCAAGAGCACAGAGACCTACATGCCGTGGATGGTGAGTAATGTTTGGACACCTGAACTAGGCTGAGAAGTCTTTGGGGAAGCAAAATGTGGCTCTGCAGGAGTGTGTGGCTTGTGGTGTGCAGGATGTGGCACTGCATGGGTTACCTGTCTTTGCCATAGAGGCACAGTCTACAGGCACTGCAGGAAGGAGTTTGCTGTGCCTGATTCTGTCTGTGTGCATCAGAACACCTGTGCTGGGACCTAGGGACCTTGCAGTGTGTCTGCTGTGAGGTTCATGGTTAGGATGGAGATCCTGAGAGTGAGTGCCTCAAGGTAAATGGTCAGCCTGATTATTTGCTGGGAAGAAGTTGGTTGCTTTTTGGTCTCTAAATTTGCAGGTTTGTTCCCAACATACTTCTCTGTGAAGTGTTTCAGATTTCAGAGTTGTGAAATGTTTCATTCATGTTAATTGCAGTGCTAGTGAATTGATGAAGTTGTCAGTTGACTGGCCCTTAAAGGCCAGTTTTTCCTCTGTGACTGTAGATGCGGCTTAGGCTGGTGACACTTGGACTGAAGCAAGCACCCACTGCCAGAAAAAGGGTTTCTTTATTGTGCATTGGGGGAAATGAAGTATCAACGTGCTGGCTTGCCCCCCTCACTTACTGAACATCTAAAGCTTCTCACCTCAGAGCCCACAGATACTCCAAGCCTTCCCTGTGTGTGCTGCAAGCCTGTCAGTACTGCTCCTCACTTGGCCAAGGAGAGTTCTAGAAAGAGGCTGCCTGGAGAGCAGCAGGTTTTGAATGGCTGGGCTGTCTCAGAAAAGCAAGTGGTTTTTCACAATTGAAAAGTTGTCCAAAAAAATGGTTGTGTTTACCTGGAATGTGTGGACATCAGAACATGCTGCAAGGACAGCCAGTGTTCTTCTGCAGGGCACCACTGCCAGCTCCCTTCCTCCTGAGGGGAGCCAGGGATTAGTGGCACTGACAGGCACTGTGAGGGGAACGTGGCTGCTTCAGTCAGAAATGTCTCAGGGAGCTCTGCTAAGGGCCTGAAGAGGGCTTGGAAATGGCTCCATGTGTGTGCAAGGACTGTCCCAGCTCCTCCCTGGGGCTGCTGTGTCCCAGCACACACAGGGGTGAGGCAGCTGAACTTCACCTGGGGCCTTGTCAGAGTCAGAACAAAGGCCTTGAGCATCTGTGTGTCTTAGGGCTGGGCATGCTCAACCAGGTCGTGTGAGGATGCTACTGGGAAGAGGAGGGACTGGGGCACAAAGCCTGGTTTATTCAGTGGGGCTAAAATGTGCTGCAGCAGTATGTGAAATGCAGGAGGAAAACAAGACCATTTAAGAGGATTTAATTTCTGTTTTGTTTCTTCCCCTCCTTCTTCTATTCTGTGTTAGTTTTTAGTGTGGAAGGGGCCCCAGAAAACCGGGCAGGTAAGCTGAGCTCCTTTGTGTGCTTTATTTCACAAACCTTTTCGAGCATTCAGTAGTTCAGACACAGCAGGTTGATTCTGAACTAGTAAGAGTCAAAGGAGTTTTGTCAGGGATTGCAGCAGGACAGGGAGCATCCTCTCTCCCTCCCCAATGTCTACAAGCAGTAGGTTGATGCCCAGCCCTAGCAGATACCAGGCTTTTGTTCCACATACACTTGGTCAGGCTTCAGACAATCAAAGAAGCAGGTGTTTCATGTCTTTGGTGATCTTGCAAATTGTTCAAGGCATAAACCAAATTCTTCTCTTAAGTGGGTTGGACTGTGATTTGTTGCTAGCTGTGCTGTTAGCTGGTAGAAGTCCCAGGTTGGTGTTCATTATTCAGTATTCGTGCCTGCAGACTGCATTGCTGTGCCCACTGTCAGTCAGTACGGGAGCATTAGAGGGGAGATTCCCTGGAAGAAAATCAGGAAATACAGATCAGACTTTGCAATCTGTTCATTCAGTCTTTCTCTGTATTTTTTAAACATTAATTCCTACAAGGCCTGTTAGTGGGCTGGGAGCAGGGGTAATCCTGGGGCACCTGAGGAGGAGGAGAAGGGACAAGTCAGACAGAGGGATCACTGGTTTGTAATTCCTGTCTTCCAATCCTGTTCCAGATGGAAATGTGATTACAGGGGCAGGAGCATTCACTGCCCATGCAGCTGTAGAAGGCAAAGCTGAGGTGTTGTCAGCTGTCCTCTGGTTCTGTTCTCTTGCAGACCCCTACGACCAGGCCGTCATTGCTACCGACGAGGTGAAGGAGGAGGAGCCCGAACCCTTCCAGAAGATTGGGCCAAGTAAGAGTTATTATTATTTCAAATAAAAAAGAAAGCTCAGGGATTCACACCTGCCTTTGGCTGCAGTACCTCCAGAAAAAGGAGGAAGCACTGCATTACACAGAGGGATTGGGATTTGGGTGCTCACAGATATGTTCAGGCTCTTAGGAGCATCAAACACCGAGAGCCCTGGCCCTAGGAACTGCAGCTTTGTGATGTGTTCTGCTCAAGAGCTCTGCAAAGGGAAGGGGAAAGGGAATTCAGGGGAAAAACAGTCTGGCACGGATGAGAGAGTGCTTGAAGGTGCACTGAGAGCTGGCAGGTGATTCATTCACATTGCCTTTTTTGGTGGGTCCTCAAATAGGAGAGTGAAATGAGAGAACACCAGGTTTTGCCAAAGCATTTATCTGAATTTTCCATTTTGGAAACAATTGATTATCCATGGATTTTCCTTCGTCTTGCAGCTTGCTGCCAGTTCTGTACTCCTGGCACTGGCAAGAGGAGGAGGTGTCAGTGTGTTGTTACACTCATTATTTCCTGTATCCCCAAAGCAGGAATGAGCACAGTTACTCCAGAAAAGCCCATGCTCCTGCAAGAAAGCTTCACAATCCTAAATAAACGCTCTCTAATACTTGAAGTTGACTGTTCATTTCCTGGTTTGACTGTTCCTATTGTCCACATATCCCAGACTTTCTGTAACCAGAGGACAGAACTTTGCCATCTGTAATACAGACTTTAGAACTGGATTCTCTCCCTTGTTTTTCGCACTTACTTACTGTAATTTTGGGGTAATCTTCTACAGCTTGTTCAGTTCTACTGGACTTTTTATGCATGGTCCATCCCTCTGTTTTGAACTGTTTCCTTTTTTGGGAAAAGGATGTGTGGATTACAGGGCAGGCGAGTTCCACGTGCATGAGGAATGTTTGTGTCAGCTGAGTGGTTTCCCTGTAAGAAGAGGCTGGGAGCTGTGTGAGAGGGCTGCCCTCCATTCTGACCTCTGTCTGTGTTCATTTCACAGAAACTGGCAATTACACCTGTGAGTTCTGTGGCAAGCAGTACAAGTACTACACTCCCTACCAAGAGCACGTGGCTCTGCACGCCCCCATCAGTGAGTATCTGCTGTGGGGCTGGCACATCCAGGGGCTGTGGGGAGCACCAGACTGGCAGGAGAGACTCCATTCTTGGGAATCCTTCCACTGGAGCTGTGAGATTGCAGTGGACAGGACATGGATCATGTGCTGACCAGGGTGCTGTAAAGCTGAGCTGGGATCCCCTCTCACAAGGACACTCCTAGGTCTGGAATACCTCTGAGCTCCTACCCCGGCCCATGAAATTCTACACATGTTCCTTGTGGGGCTGATGGTTTAGGCTCTCGTTTAACTGAAGTGATGCACAGCATTTTTATACTCCCCTGAATAATAACTCAACATACATGTTAGGGAAGAAGCATCTTTCTTACGAGCTTCTGGGGAATAATTTCAAGCAGCGAGTTAAAACTGGTTCCAAAATCATTAAAGGTCATTAAATGACCTCAGTAGCTTCCTACTAAATCACACTCAATAAATGATTGATTTCAGGGAGCTCAGGACAAGGCAGTTGTCAGCAAACTGCACAGCACTGTGGTTGGTCTACACTCCCCCCACAGAGGGGAGGCTTTAATGAGCAATTCAGTGTAATTCAGGGCAAAATTCTACTAAACGTGTTGAGAGAAATTTGTGCTGCTTGCTGGATTTGAATACTTTAAAAGTCTGCAGAGAAGTTCTTTCCAGCAGAACTTCCCGCTCCCTTCCCAGCGCTGCCCTGGGCTTTGCTGGGAGCCCGGGGCAGCTCTGGCCGGCAGGGGGCGCTTCCACCCCAAAATCGCCTCCAATCGGGTTTTTAAGGGATTTTAATGGGGCACCCTCGGGTTTATGGGAACATGGTCCACCAGACTGTCACTTTTAAGGTTTCATGGCACTTTACAGGTGCCATGCAGGTTCTCTGAAGCTTGGATATGGACAATGGTAGAAGGTGCACAGCATAATATACGTACCTAACATCATCACAAAGTTAATCTTGTTATCTGCCATCTGCTGAAGGACCTGCCCCAGTGCTTGTGATTGCCCACATTACAGTTATTCCTGTGGTTCCCTGCCCCTGGAAGCTCTACCTCTTCACTGAGGTGTTTTCAGCCCTCAGCAAAGCCATTGGTGACCAGCAGTGGTTCCAACTGCTGCCCTAGAGGGGCCCTTGGACAGCAGGGCTCTGGGGTCTCTGCTCCCCCTGCACAGAGCTCAGGAGCAGGGTGCTGTGAGTACTGGGGCTTTGCTCAGCTCTAGCTAATTCTTACCTTCCCAGTGCTTCCCATTTCAAGGGGATTTATTGCCACTGCTGTATTTCCACCTTCCCAACCAGTTGTAGTAACAACTGAGCTGCTGGTTCCAGTCCAGGCTTTACAGCAGAAAAGAAACCCTAGCTGTGTTTTTTCTGGGAGGAGTATGCCTGCAGTGGGCACCCCAGTTCCAGTGGCCCCCTCCAGAACCTGTCCCCCTCCTGGCAGGGGCAGCTCAGGCTCCTGCCTGATGCTATGTGGTTCCTGGGAGCCAGTTCTGGAGGAGGAGGCATGTTCTGGAGTGCTGGGCTTGAAGCCATTCTTGCACCATGGTTTCTGCAGCAAAAGAAAAGAAGCTGCCCCTGCTGCAGGCAAGATCAGCAGGCCCTGAGCTGTGCAGATGGGTTTCCAGTATTTTCAAGTGTCTTTAACTATGAGGACACTCAAGATCAGATAAAGAGAGTGTTTTCATAAGGTTTAATCCTCTCCCCGTAAACTTTTCTTTTTCCTTTTTATTTTTAACGTCTTTTTTCCTCTCCTAGTTCCCATGACTAGTTAGATTTATGGTTTTCAATGACAAGCCACTAACCCTGATGAGGATAGGGGAAAGGCCATGATGAGCTCCCAAGGCAGGCTGGCTTGTACATCCTCACACCTTTCTACTGCTCAGACTCTGTTCTTCCCAAAATCCAAGGTCCTGTGAGGCAGCTGTTAGCACCTGACTTTTGAAAAGCACAGCTGGCTTTTCTTGGGTCCTTGCAGTGAGAAGAAATAGAGCTGAGGCTGTCTTTACCCTGGTCTCATTCTTCTGGCTTTAAGGCAAATGCTGAAAAATCAGTCATAATGGGAATGGGTGAGGAAGGCCCTTCAGCATCACCAGTTCAGCTTTCAGCATCTCTGCTTGAGTGTAAGCTTCCCTTCTGGAACCTGTGTTTCTGGTTTTCTGTCATAATAAATGAAAAGTCATTGAAAATGGGTAAAACAAGGAATGATATCCTGCAGTTTCAATAGCATCTTGCAGGATCATTTCTGGTCAGTGCTGCTGGATAGCTGCTGTCTGGTAAAGAGCTCTGGTGTGGGCTTCCCTGGAATTGTTAATGCCAAATGTCTCCTTCCAAAGTTCCCTTTTCTGAGTGAGGACTAGGGTCTTTTTCATAAGATTAGAACTGGGCTATGACTCTATAAAAATAATATTCTTATGCCGTTTCTGTCAGCATATTCACTCTTTAGAAGAAGGCTTCCAGAGGCCATTTCCAAAAATGAGTGGATTGTAGGCACATTCATTGTCCCAGTTTTAGAAACATTTCTGAATGGAGATTCATGAGGGTTCAGATATGCTTCTGTCCTCCTTCAGGCTCTGGCTGCTCTGTAAGATGGAGCTGATTGAACCATGTTTGCTGGGGCTGGGCTGTTGAAATTGCTCAGAAGGATGGAGAGAGACTGTTCAGGGCATGAAGTGATAGAACAGGAGGAATGGCTTCACACTGTTAGGGGATGGGGTTAGAAGGGATTTTTGAGAAGAAATTCTGAGTATCCAGTTAACAATTGGATAGTGAGGCCCTGGCACAGGGTGTCTGGAGAAGCTGTGGCTGCCCCTGGATCCCTGGAAGTGTCTAGAGCCAGGCTTGGAGTAGCCTGGGATAGTGGGAGGTGTCCCTGCCCATGGCAGTGTGGATTGACAAGATGATCTTTAAGGTCCATTCCAACCCAAAGCAATCTGAGATTCTGTGATTCTGTGATGAGTTTACAAAGCAGAGAAAACCTGGGACACCTGGGATGGAACTGGCTATAAATGCACCAGGAGTGAGATTGATCTTTGTGAGTCAGGCTCAGAAGTGTGCATTCACCTCTGCCTGGTACCTGCAGATATGGCCTCAGACTCCTGGGTCATAGAAGTATGGGGAGAGAGCAGTAAAACCAGCACAGCTCTCCATAGCTCTGCTTCCAGGATGGAAATCTAAAGAGATGTCAGGGCCCTGAGAGTACTCAGAGCTCTGAAGCCCTGAGCAGCCCCATATGGGGCTGTGCCCACAGCCACATACGTGCTCCAGTCCAGCTCTGAGCCACACACCCTGCCTGAGCTGCTCTGTAGGATGTAGGTCTCAGCTCAGCTGTGGACGTGCCCGTGCCTGGCTGTGGGTCCCATGGGTTTGTGCCCCAAGTCACAATTGCATTCCCACCTTGATGTCACCCCTGGCTGGGCAGCCAGGACCTCGCTGAGGATCACTGGTCCTGCTTAACCTCACCAGGGCTCATCCTGCTGCTGACCTGTGGATTGACTTGCCAGCCTGGCCACACACTTGTCTCATTGCCATGAACTTCCTGATGGCCTGGACTCATGACTGAAGCTGGCTGTTACCTTGCTCACTTCTCTCAGGGTCTGTGGCTCTGTGGGATGGGCCCTGCCATCCCTGGGAGCATTCTTGACTCTCCAGGAACAGACAGACCTACACTTACCCAGACACCTGAGATGCTCAAGGAAGTTCATCAAGGCTTGCTGCTCAATTCCTTTCTGTTTTGGATACACACTGCATACAATTTGTTCATCCAAAGTGCTTAAATGCAGTGGTTCATTAAGGCAGCTGCCATTTTGGTAGTACAGCTGATTTCCACACAGACCCTGCCTAACAGGAGAAAAACAGCTCCAGATTCCAATTGGATGGTGTGTCTTTGCTTCTTCCAGTTCAGTGAGGGAAATCTGTGAGTTCAGGTGCTTTTCCAAGTCTGTTTCCACAGTGTTTTAGCAACAGGCTCCACTTGTTTGTGTGGATATAGACACACAGTAAAATGTTGCTAAGTTTGAGAAGAGGGGTTTTCCTGTGGAAAGACCTGTTTGCCATAGCCAAGGTGTCTGCTTAGAATATGGAATTTCAGGTCATTGTTAAGGAATCATTTTCCAACACATTCAGTGAAGACAGTTTTTTCTCTTTAGGTGATTCCATCTGAACCATCAAAATGGTTCCTTACCCATCTTGCCAAGATATTTCTAAACAAACAGCATACACAAACTATTAACCAGGATTTTTATGTGGAAAAAGTGATGCTGCTGAGACAATCTGGTCACTGTTGTGGTGGTGCATCATGGTAGTGTGTGGATTTGTGTGCCAGATTTTCTCCTTGCTGCCACAGCTTACCAATCACAGGATTTTAAGGTCTTCCCAAAACCAGGAATGGCCCTCATGGGAAGCAGATGATCCAAAAGCTGGAAATTTTCATATCTGACTACGTTTTTGCTGGCAGTTTGGCAGCAGCTGGAGGAGGATTATCCATGGAGATTAAAAGGAAGTATAGACAGTAAAACAAGCCTATTTATCTGGCTGGAGACCAAGCAGAGAAGTATCCTGACTAAACTGTGAGAAAAGCAATGCATAATTTCCTGCAGAACTACATTGACATGTGAGGAAATGTCAGCTTGGGGCTGTGTGTCAGAGCAAGTGAATCAAAACCCCCTGGAACTGCACCCCCCTGTGAATGTACACACTCCCAGTCCCCAGTGCTGCGGGTGAAGGAGAGAGCCAGTCACAGCCAAGGTCTGTAAAGTCTCCTGGGATTTTGGAAATGATTGTCCTGTCCCAGCTTGGGGCACTTCTCCCCTCTTTCAGAGTCAGGCTGTGGTGCTGCCATGGCATTCCCCTGAGAGCTGCTCAGTGTGGATGAGTATTTCTTACTCACACTGTGTAGTGTGTGCAGGTGCTGCTGTTGTCCCTCCACCTTTGGGCATCCCACAGTATCACTGTAGAAATCACTGGTGGGGAGCTGGGACCATGGGTTGGTTGGACCTTCTTTGTTAGTGATTTTTCATGACAGATGATTGGAGTGGGACTGGGGCATCAGGACCCATATC
The DNA here is from genome assembly GCA_013399455.1 of Anthoscopus minutus. Classification (NCBI taxonomy): domain Eukaryota; kingdom Metazoa; phylum Chordata; class Aves; order Passeriformes; family Paridae; genus Anthoscopus; species Anthoscopus minutus. Next base: position 154,597 of record VWYI01008742.1, on the reverse strand, counting down.
CAGATTTCCATAAAAGAGGTCTCTTAGGAATGAAGGGGGTTCTTAGACAGTTTTTCCATTTTTGTAATGGTTTATTTAATCTATGTGGCCCAGATGAAGGGCTGTCCTCCTGAAGGTGTTTCAGATTACTTTTGGCATTGAAAATTCCTGGTGATCCTCACTGTATGCTGAACAGACCAAAATATTGGTACTTTCAAAGAGCATATCCCAGTAATATGGGATTAGAATTTCTCCACGTCACCAATCTGGAGATGGGACCAAAAGCCTTTACTCACTCTGCCTCCTAATTCCATTCCATTCCCAACAGTGCCCTTTCCTTTGTATTTGAAATGTAGCTGGACATCACTAGGATTTACTCAAGGCTCAAGAAACAAAGATGTAAACTTCTCCCTACTCAGAGCTCTGAGTAGTTTAGAAACCTGCTCCCAAAATTCAGTCCATAGAAATGGAGGTCAGAGCTGCAGGTGCCCCCAGCCAGGCCATGGCAATCACACAGTGCTCCTGGATGGACGGGGAGATTCCTGCAGGAGGAGGAATGGGTTGGTCATGTGGCAGGTGTGGAAGGGAACAAAGCAGCTTCACCAATGTCCCCTCGGGTGAGGGGGAGCCCAACTCTGTCCCAGGGGCTCGGTGGATCAGCAGCTCCAGCAGGCCCCGCTCTGGGAGCTCCCTGGCTGTGCAGGCACTAGTTCTGAGTGTTCATATCCAGAGTTCTCTCGATCTCCACTCTTCGTGGCAGTGAAGACACAGGCGAGCCAGTCCAGCAAAAAGTCTCCGGCCTCCATAAACCGCTGTTCCACCCTCCTGCACCGCTCTCCCTCCGGGGTCCCGCCCGCATCCCAATCCCAGATGTTCCGTGCTCCAAATTCCGGATCCCCAGGAAGCAAGGCCATCACAGGTACCTATTGCCTTTCAGCTTTCTGAACTGCTTTAGTGTCCAGTCCTGCCCTGGATAGGCTTTTGACCCTTCCTGGCCTTGGTTTGCTCCATCCATGACTGTCCCACAAAAGCTGCTCCCAGAAGCAGCTGAGGGGATTAGATCCTTTATGATCTCTTCCCAGTGAGAAGTTGTTTTGTTAAACATCATGGTAACCACAAGGTACAAAAGATCCCTGTTTCATATCCTGGTATCATGAACTAAGAATAGCTTCCTGACAATGATTGGTGTAATGGCTTGTCAGGAATGAGGATTTTTGTTTGGTTTTCAGCACTGTTTGGCATTTAGTACTTTTTTCCCTCAAGATGATGTTTTCAGGGTTAGGCCTGTGCCTTTGGAAGTGAAATGGAGTACAGGTGATTTCACAGTGCTCCATTCCCCACAGGAACCTCCAAGAAATAAACAGAAAAATCAGTATTACAGAACCATTACTCAGGAGTTAGAAAATCCTCCCATTGTCTCAGTTTTCCATTGTCTCAGTTTCCTCCTTCCAAACAAGATCAAGCATTAAAAAAAAAAATAGCAAGCAAAGACTACTGAAAAATAACAGTTAATAAATTGTGTGTGAAACATAGTGTGCCATGTGCAGTCCACTTGGAAGCACTCTCTTAAGTCTGTGGGGTCAATGGATAGAGATTCCATCTGAGTGCAGAAGAAGGGCTGGTCAGTCAGTTGGTCAATGGAATGCCTGGCATGGACAGATGCTGAGTATGAGAGGTGGCTGTGGTGAGAGAGGCCATGGATGCTGAAGAAGGATGGGTTTTGTTGGAAAACACATATGCACAGCTGCCAAGGACTTGGTCCATACAGATAATTGTACTTGACATTCAAAAGGCTCCAGTACAAGGAGAGAGAACAGAGTGAGCTGCCCTCTCAGTGTGGGAAGGCCACAGTAAGACCAAGCAGGTGCATTAGACCAGATTTTTCTTACTGCCAGACTTGGGGGAGGTATTAGGGGGGAAGCTAAGGGATGAAGGCAAAACCACCATGTAAATTTTTTACAAAGGTCTTTGGAGACCTCCATCTCACTTCCACTTGTGACATAAGACAGAACTCATTGCACTGTTGAGCTGGTGCTGAGGGACACCAGCTGGAGAAGAGTGGGAGCCCCAGCTGTGCTGTGCAGTGATGCTTCAGGACTCTGTGGCCACTGCCAGGGGCAGGAAGCAGCTGGGTCCACTGGAGGAGCCCTCCCAGTACAGTCACTGGGAGCTGCCCTGTGCTGTGGCTGGAGAGTGCAGAGCAGTGCCCTGCCAGGAGCAGGGCTGGCCTGCCTGGCCCTGGGGCCTCTGGGAACAAGGGCACTGTTGGGAAGCACAGGGCCAGAGGATCTTTCACAGCTGAGACATCCCTTTAGGCCTCTGCTTCAACATCTCCAGGAGGGTGTTTAGAAAGGGAATGCAGGTGACAGCGAAGCACAAGCAAAGGTGATACAGTACTTCTGTAGGTGACACTTTGGTGTGCTGCTGAGGCCCTGAGTCTCAGACTGGTCACCTCTGCTCACAGGCTTTAAGGGCTGCTTTTGCCTTAAGGAAGAGTAAGATAAGGGTTGGTTTTTTTGCTGGGGAGGAAGCCATGACCTTTCTGGTTCAGTCAGGACTGGTGTTCATTGGCTCCCTAAGAGCCAATCCAGGCCACCTCAACCAGAAGGCATTCAGGAAAAATACCCACCTGTTATCCATTCACTGATTCTGGCCCATTTGCCTCCAAAATGAGGTATTTGACCTTTCTGCTGCATTCAGAGTCTGTGATTATGTGGCACAGGAGCATGTCTTGCCTCCTGTCTGCCTGGTTCTGCATCCAGTGTTGTTCAGTCACCATCCCTGCTTTGTTCTCCACCCAGCAGAAAGTGCTTTCAGCAGAAGAGTGGAAGGCAAAGTGCAAAACAACTTTGAAGAAACAAACAGCAATTCCCAGAACTCCAGTGGTAAGTGTGGTCACCCCTTCCTGCTGCTTCCATGTTCCTCTCCAAGCAGGATCCAGCTGTGCTCAGTGAATGTTGATGTATTATGGGGTACCTTGTTTAAGCTCACAGGCAGCCAGCCCTCTTGGGGTAGTGCCTTATTCTCCCTCCTCCCGAGGTTCCTGGCACTCCAGCCCTGTCAAACAGGGGATGTGGGAATCCTGCTGCCAAGGACCAGATACTTGAGCATAGATCTTTCAGGGGGGAGCCAAGATGTGGAGAAAGGATGGATGGAGATCAAGCAGTACTTGTGCTCTGTCTGTGTATCAATGCAGTCCTGGTGGAGCAAAGACATTTGCAAGCAGCAGAAGTTTGAGGACTGTGGATAGAACAGCAGTTTGCAGGTTACAGTGATACTGAGGGGGACTGTTTATTTAAATGTCACTGTAGCCAATGTCCAGCTGTTTGTGCAGTCACTATGTGGAGGTTACAGTGAATCAGATGTGTGTATTTGAGACCAAAATGCATATGCTAGGAGGAATGAAAATCCCCTCCACTTGTGCAGTTTTCTTGTAGTGTTAAGTCCAAGTGGTAGTTACTAAACATAACCCATGGTCTAGAAAATTTTGTTCAGGTCCACCACCTATAGAGTTTTCTGTGCAAGGTTTTTATCTTGCCTGTGTATTGCCCAGCCCTAGTGGGCCACTACCATTCTTTATGCTCCCTAATTGGAGCCAAAATGACAGAACAGATGAAAAATCATTTTGGCATCTTGCTGCGGAGATAAATAACATGCCAGCAGAAAAGCCTAGGCTCCCTCCATTCCCCACCCAAGAGAAGCAGAATATGTGGTGCTGGCAATGCCTCTGGCTGGAATGGACAGGTAAGGGGTGGGATATCTCCCTGGAGCAGGTTACACTGTGTCTGCTGGGGGTTCTATCTACCTCAGAAGCAAATAAGGGGCTTTCTGGAACCATGTTGAAAAGAAGGGGTGTGGGTATTGGAAAATCCATGTGTGGTAGCAGAGTGGGGAATGGGGAATGGGGGAAAAAAGCTGTTTGTTGCTAAAATACTGTGTTGTGTTTTGGGGAACAATCCTGTACTAATCCATCGTTCACCACAATTGCAGCTGGTCATTCTGGGACAGAAAAACCTAAAGAAAAGAGGTGTAAGCAGAACCCATCAGGTGAGCTTGTCTCTGTTTCAGGCCCTTAGTCCTGTTCCTGCTGGACAGTCAGGAGTTCTTGGGGCTGCCCAGGCCCTGGTCAGTGAGCCCAGCCTGGCTGTCAGACATGACTGAAGGCTGTGTCATCACTGACTACCAGAGTTCCTAGCCTGGCTACAGCCCTGGCTGTGGCCCTGGCCTCTCAGCAGCTTGTATCTTGTCTTCTGTGGGTACTGTCAGTGTTTTGAAGGGTTTCAAAGCCTTTAAGTGCACATTGGTAGATGCCAATACACCACTTGGGGACCTGACTCCTCTGGAGCCCTTGGAAAGCAGCAGCCTGAGAGTGTATCTATTTTATTCCTGTCAAACCCTGTACAGCCAGCAAAGGAAGGGCAGATATATCTTCTTCCTATCACACAGCTCATTCCTGAGGCCAAGAAAGCTGTATTGTAAATCTGCTGGCTGCTCTTGTCAAGTTTTGCAGGAGGGGAGATGAACCTGTCCAGGAAGAACTGACAAGAAACACACACAAAGAGTGGCTGTACTGAACAGTCCAAAACTTAAGTTCTTTCTAAACTATTAAATACTGACCTACTGTTGCTGTGACACATCTCCCAGCCTCTCCCTGCCATCTCCTTGTACCAGCTCACATCACACCCATCCTCCTCAATCTGTTTCTTTCTGGAACGAAACATTTAATGCACATGAGTGAAAGTTCACAGCAAAAAACAAAACAAAGCCAGAAATTCTTACAAGCTGAGTAGCATGGTCCATGTGATTTGCTCATCTTGTTTCCCTATAAGGAGTGTTTCAGTCTGCACCACATGTAGTGTCAGTTTATTTTAGTGGCTCAGTCGAGGGTCTGGCAGGTTGCAAAGGAGTTGCAAGGTACTCACCTGAACCTTTGATGGAGCCAGGAAACCTGAACAACTCAAGTGAGCTGCCCAGGATTGGTTTGAGGGGAGTTGAGCTCTGGTTGGAAGCAGTTCCTTTCTGCATTAAGCAGCTGACATGCTCCTCAGAGCCAGGCTGGTGCATAGGGATGTATAAACTTCTTTCCTTTTTTTTCCCTTTATCTATCTTGCATCCTCTTTTCTTCCCCAGCCCTGTTTTCCCCCTTTGGCTCAATTTTTGTGCTGCTTCCTACATGTCCCATTCAATGCTCTTTTCCAGCCCTTGCACCAAGCCATTTCTCCTTTTATTCCTTCCAGTTCTCAGGAGTCCCAGTGACAGCAGCCTGGGTGAGAATCACCAGTCACCGTGAGCGTCACTGGTGGTCAGAGAGGCCCTGGAGAGCTCTGTGTGCTCAGGTCTCCATGCACAGCTTTCTGTAGCTGCCTTTTGGAAGAGCTGACATGTCCTTGCCTCCTCATTTTCCTTCTTTCCATGGCTGTGTCTCAGAGTGGGACAAACACCATATGGCTCTGTGTCACATGTGGGACAGGAACTCTTGGGTGATTCTGGCTCCATTGGCTTGTCCTCTCTTGTGCTCCAGCCAGCAGATTTCTCCCAGGCAGGGAAGCAGGTGGTGGTAATGTGGTGGGGAGTGACAGAAGGACAGACACTTCTGTCCTCCCACTCCCATCTGCTGTTTGCTTGTCACCAAACTGCTGCTGTAAGGAACAGTCACCAGGTTTGGGAGGTAAATGTAGGTTCCAGCTGAGCAGCCAAGAGCTGTGTGGCTTGGCCTTGTTTAAAAGCCTGATGGCTCTTGCTCTCTGTGGGTGTGAGTTTTGTGTCACAGGCTCAGATACAGAGATACCAAAGGAAGCAGCAGGAGTTTTTTAGGCCACCCAGCTAAGGACATTCTGCCTCTTCCCTGTGTCACCATCCTGACTGCAGTGGCACAGACTCCTTGGTGTCTGGAGTGAGGGGCAGGATGAGCAGAGCAGGGAGGTCAGCAACTAAAACCACCTAAAATACACTGGGGTGCAATGCTGTAGGGAGTCCTGAGTGGGAATAAGAATGGAACTAGAAGGGAAAAGGTTGGATTTTGGATGTCTCTTCCCTATGCACACAACTCTAGTCCTTGTCAGAGTGAATGCCACTACCTGGCATCCTTATCTGTGTGACCTGGCATCTGGTTGCCCATAAAACAGCAGCTCGGTGCTGGGTGGCAAACACTACCTTGGGCCTGATTTGAGTCCCAGCTTTGTCTCCCAGCAGGATGGGATGGAGACAGGGAGTGGATGAAGGACTCGAGCTGTTATCCACATTATGATTGGAGAGTATCATTTGTACTCATGGAAAAGGGTTTCCACAGCCACTTGAACTTGCTTTTTGATGAAACCTGAAAGTCCCACAGTGCTTTAAAAATAGCATCCTGCTAAAGTGTTCCAATTGCTTCTTTCTGCTGCCTCGGGAGCACAGGCATGAAAGGTCCCAAGTCACAAGCTTCTGTTCATCCACTGCTGAACTAAGGGAGGTCCAGAAAGCAATGCCACGATCCTGAAGCATGAAATTGGCTCAGTGGGATGAACAGCAGAAGCAGTTATTCCTTAGGGTGCCATAAAGATGCTTTCAAGGGAACCCTCCCTGGCGGGAGTCATTCTTCTGACTAGACACATGCTGGGGTTTTCTGGTCTGAATTCTCAAGAGGTCAAACAGTATTTCAAGGCCAGCATGTGAAATGTAAAAGGCAGTGATGGTCAGCCTAAGCATGGGTAGGGAAATCCCTAGAAAGGGGCTGAGCTGAGTGTTGTGTGCTGTAGTGAAGGCCGCTTGCCTTCCTTTTTCATCCGTGTGTGGTTGGAGAGGAGCCTTTGCCTGGGGCTGGGCCCTGCTCTGGTGTCCTCTGTCACCATAGGGCTCCTGGGCTTTGGGATCTCCCCGGGGTCTCCCTTCCTCTCACTCCAGACAGGGACAATGACCTTCCTTAGTGTCCTGGTTTAGGGCAAATTTGGGAGAAAACCTCTGATTGGGGTCCCTCCAGAAAGCAAATGTAAGCATCTCTTCCCCCAACTGGTTCAGGAAAAGATTTCCTTGGAGAAGAGTGGAAAACACTGTTTATTTAACAAGCAAAGTATCTACAAACATAAAAAAGGAATAATATTAAACAATAAAACCTCTCACTGTTCGAAGAGATGGCAAATCCAGAGAAGTCCTTGCCATGAGGTGCAGCTCAGCTCGTTCAGTCCCTTCTCAGTTTCTCCGGCGCCGGAGAGTCCCGAGGCCCAGGCCCCTGTGGGCCACAGGCGTGAGCTCCTGAGGTGTGCTGGGTTTTCAGTCCAGAGCAGGTTTGAACAGATCCAAGGAAAAAGAAAAAAAACCACAGTCCAGGAACTTCCCTGCCCCAGCTAGCTAAAAACTAACAGCAGAGGAGAGCTCTGTCCCGCTGTCTGTCCGTGCTGCAGACAACACAGCCCGGAGCAGCACGAGGGGCAGTGAGAGCCATTTCTGAACACAAACTGCAGCTGCTTCTTCCCCCTTCACTCTCAGAACCAGCCTTAAAGGTGCAGAACCTAACATCCAGCATGAACAGAACAGATAACTGGGGATACAGGCATCATAACATCACACCAGGAGACTTAGGAACAAGAACCATCTCTAACTCAAGTGTTTACAGCCTAATGCAACTTGAGTCATTGTTCTGGGCAGTATGGATGACTCCTTTGTGAAATGAAGGCCAAGAGGGATTGAAGAAATTGTGAGAATCCAAGAAGTAAAATAAAAGCAAAAAAGGAGGAAAAAAGCTCTATAGATTCAATACCTTCAAATACAGCCATCAAAGGGGAAATCTAATTGAAATTGTCAGTGTTTGTTGAAGTCTGAATTTTCTCAGTGTTATGGGTGTGAAAGAGAACAGTTAAAATTATGTAGGGAATTGGGAAATATTTTGAACTTTCGAGGCTGATTTAAGCTGTATAAATATGTCTCAATTTCATCTGCTGCTTTAGGGAACTATTACTGTCAGAACTTCCAGTGCAACAAATTTTAGCATTTAGAGTTTTTAAAATGTCAATGCTTTTCATTCCTATTTACACAGGGAAGCTTTGCTTTCCAGCACTGCTTATTCCAGACTGGGGAGAGGGTCAATGGAAATATCTTCCTTCATGCTAAGCTCAGATGAGATTGAGATCAAAAAAATTTGATTTCCTACATTCATCCAGAGTAAAAATTCTTGGAAAAGCCTGAGAATCTCCCGTTCTCAGGATTTAAAGGACATGGGACTAGATTTTAAACATGGATTTTCAGAAATCACAAGCTTTCTTCCCTAGTGTGGCAATGCATCCCCTTCTGCTCATCCTCTGTAGTCCAAGCATCACACAGCCCATCTGGGGGGATTTCTGCTGGAAAGATAGCACTTTTAGGATAGCATTTTTGGTGGGTGAGTGCAGCTTCAGTGTTTGGGGCATAATATTTCTTGATTACTGATTGCAGTGTAACATTAGCAGAGCCAGCCCCCATGCCTCTGCCTCCTGAGGTGCACCCAGCTGCCTCTCAGGATCTGTCAGCACAAATACAACTGCCATTAACATTCATCTGGTGATTCTCTTTCTCATCTGTGGTTGGTTTGTGACTGCTACAAGTCTCCATGGAGTTGGGAGAGCCAATGGCCGAATTTGAGGGATGAGGAAAAGGGGAAAGGGGATTTGTGTTTGTTGCACAGCAAGTGCTGGTGATGGGGCAACACAGTTGCACAAATGGACAGATCTGCATTTTCAAAGCAGCCTGAAGTGCTGTGCCCAGAAGGAGGGTCAGCAGCTGGGCTCAGTTCCCACCAGGAGAATGAGAGTCACGCAGGGAGAGCTTCAGTTAAGAAAGTGTCACTTTGCTTGGTTGTATAAATAAGTCACTGTGTCCACTGGGCATTTGTGTGGAATTGAGGTTTCTAGGAATGAACTGTTTATTTCTGGTGCCACATTCATTTAAGCTGTTCCAGACTTCTCATGTTCAACAGGCAACTTGCAGACAGGAAGAAATATATCTGGGTTAAAATAACCACTCAGCAGCCAGTCTCTGTGTGTGATATCCTGCCAATTGCTCCAGAGCCTTGGGACATAAGGGAAGGATGAGGCAATCCATAGAAAGCATTGAGGCAAGGAGCACTCAGCAGAACTGGGACACACAGCCAGGAACAGGGCTGAGGACTGCAGTCTGCAAGCACAGATCCTGGGCTGGGGCTGGGGCTGGGGCTGGGCATGGCCAGAAGAGTCCCTGAAAGAACTAAGTGTGGGCAGAAAAATTTGGACTCTTACTTTGCCTGGAGCATCTGTGGAGGGAAAGATTACAAAGCCCCAGTGCAAGATGATTTATCATTAATCAGTCAAGCTCTGGTATTTCTGTGATTGTTGCCTGGATAGGTGGCTTTAGTGGAAGTGATTGTGCTGTAACAGGGACCTGACAATGCATGGATAAAAAATGGTCCAATTATAAATATGAAGACCAGAAAAATCCTAAGAGTCTTCCTTCACATAAAACAGTGTTGTATTGAGTACCTGAAATGCTGTTTCATACTGCCAGTGGTTTCCATGTGAGTAGGAAACCAAGCATAACGAGGACACTGTGTCAGCACTTCTGGCTGAAGAGCAGCCAGAGGTGGTGCTGATAATTCCCTGGGCTGTTTTAAGTGCTCTATGCCACTGCTCTGTGGCACACTTTGGGTCTGTGCCTGCTCCAGATCAGATAATCTTCTGGGGGGACAGTGAAGTTGGGGTTTACCCCTCAAAAAGATCATGTGCAGCTGGGCTGCTGCAAGAGCCCTGGAATGCTTGGAGCCATGGGCATCCATGTGTTCCCTGGGTGAGCACAGCACTTCCCAGAGCGGGGACCAAGCACATGGAGAGGAGGTGCCAGAGGAGCCTGCCCTGTTCAGCTGCTCAGCAGGGCCAGGTCAGGGACTTGTGTCTGTGAAGATCTTGCCCCAGGTACCCAGCCCAGCAGCTGCAGGAGCCCCTGGGGCCCTGCTGACTGATCACAATTTGTGAAGTGATCAGCAGCATTCCATGTGAGCTAGTGTCTCCCATGCATCCCCTTTCCACAGCACTGTCCAGTCATGTCTTTGCCAAGCATCATCCATGCCTTCATCTCCATTCCTTGTAGGCTGCTCCTGCCATTTGGAGCCCTCTTCAGCAGCTCAGGTCCTCAGCACAGAGGGATGCTCAGTAGGAAGGCTCACTGTGCTTGAGCCATGCATTTCATGAGGGCTGTTTTCCTTCCAAGGAAACCAGGCCAAGTTGTCAGAGAGGCCTGAGAGCTCCAGTCATAGATGTGCCAGCTCACAGCCTTGGACCTGGGACCCTTCTGGAAATGCTCTGAGTCCATGACTGAATATTTAACATTAATAATTAATGATTTCTCTGCAGGGGTCTGACCCTAAAGGACCTCACCTGGGAACTGTAGGAAAGCACATATGGTCTGAGGGATCATGCTGGGATCACTGCTTCTGCTCCAGGGCACTGGGGTTCCTATGCAGACAACTCCTGGTTGCCCAAGGGACAGCCAGCACCCAGTTTGCAGTCACACCTTACAGAAAGGCAACCTGCTAGGTGTGCTGCATAGGAAATGTTCATTCTCAGCCTGTTCTAACTGCACTGCTTAGGATCTCTCTTCTTTGGCTTCCAGGGAGAGTGAAACACCCTGGTTTTCCCTTCCAGTTTTCGTTTAAATAAGCTGCATGATGAAACTGGGAATTTGCATCTGCAGCACCAAAGAAAGCCTTTGTAAAGGGTTTCTTGCCCCATGGCTTTTCTTTGCTGGCCTCCACCCTTGTTTCCATTGCTGTAGCATTGAGTGTGTTTTCAAATCTCTGGACATTTTAAAATGGACAGGAAAGATGCATAACCCTGGCCATAAGAAATTGAGCAAGGGAGAGAAAATGGACACGTTGGACATGTTGGATTTTGTGGTAAATAAGCTCCCTTCTTGCCCTGCCCTGGATTACTGTGGAAGTGTGGAGTAGGAATAAGGAGCAGGGAGCAGATAGGCAGAGCTGTGTAGAATGCAGCAAGGTCTCTGCCAGTCTCAATATTTAAATCTCTTTCTTTTTTGCAGAAACCGCAAGTCCCCTGATTTCAAATCCTTTCCCGCTTTTACAAAGTAAGTGTGATGGATGTCTGTGGTGCAAAAGGCAGGGACTGCCCTCCTGCAGCCCTGCTGCCCTGCCTTCTGAGCAATTTTCATCAATAAATGCTTTTTTATTATGAGTCCAGGTGTCAGAGAATAAAATGCCTCACTTCTGTGGCTCCGGTGTCAGATTTAGATGCAAGAGAAATCCTCCAGGGGGTTTCCATGAAGTCTGGGGCTGAAATCACTTCATATTAAGTCTTCAGAGAGCTTTTTTGTGAGCATGTTCTGAGACCAAGATTTGAAAATGAACCCATATTTTAGTTACATTTACACAAAGGAAAACTTGTCATCAGAGCTCAGCTTAGTCAAGACCTGCACAGAGCCGGTTCCCTGTGGCCTAGGAGCACAGACTGGAAACAGGGAGCAAGCAGGAGGGGAGAGAGAGCAGGTCTGGGATGGGTGGACAGGTGGGCTCTGCTGGAGATTCTGCCCTGTGGCCTTGATGCTTTCAGCCTGTGGAGCTCCTTATTTTGCCTTGCAGTGTGTTTGGTTCCTGGCTTTGGGATTTTGGGGTGATGCCATCTGTGCCAGCCTGGTGATGCAGGCCAGCCCTGCATGCTGCACCCTGAGCGTGGCCAGGGTGGGAGGACAGGTGTTCTTCCTCCTCTTACAAACCTGAGAGAGAAGCAAGGGCTTTGTTCAGAACACGAGTTCATGCGGGAAGAGAAATCCACTTAATGCCAAGACTTTTGACAAGGGTGGTGAATTTGGGACTCCCCTTATCCAAACATGCTCCAGAGCACCTTGTTATCTCTTAGTGTCTGAGCTGGCTGGCAGTGACAGAAGTTCTGTTTTCAGGAAACTTCCACTGATCCTGGGGTGTGCTGCTGTTTGTGTACAAGCGAGCTGCTCATTCTCTGCGTTGTCTCATGGGTTTGTGTCAAAGGGAAGGTGCAATTACACTGTTAGTAAAGCTAAAGCCAATGGAAACATTGGGTGGAAATGCTGAGAATTTTTCCTCACAGTTGTTCTGCATTTGTTTTTTACTAAGATGTGGACAGAAGTGTTGAAATGTGTGTCTTTCCTGCTGAGGAAAGAGCAGCCTGGAGGGCTGTCCCTGCTGAGCCGTGGTGACACCCGGCTGCGTGTCTGTCACTGCACAGGCACCTCAGGGTGCTTGCTGCTGAAACTTTCTCTTAAAACTCTCAGCTCCTGTTCACTCCTGGCTTCAGACCAGGCTCTGCTATTTTCCCTGGCTTAGATGTGGCAATGAGAGTTAACATGGGAATTAGAGTGATTTATTTAATCTAAGCACAGGCACTGGTTTTCCTGTGTCTTGGCTCATACAGCTGCTGCCTTGCTCTGTGGCCTTGCTCACTGGGTAAAGCACTAATAAAAGTGTCTAATTATAGCCTTGGGGAAAGCTGTTTTAGATTGTGCAGCCAGCTGTGAGTGTTAGTTCTGTGTGGCTCAGGACACTGAAGAGGTTTTAACAGCTGCTGGTTGAAACTTGCTCTCAGAAAACACCTCCACGAGCACAGGGGACTCATGTGGGCAGGGGTCTCAGCTTCCCTGGTACCACCAGCAGCTGGGAGCAGAAGGACAGAGAGCAAAAGGGGAGACCTGGGGGCCCTTTGCTGAGCTCAGCCCAACTGAAGGGGAACACATCCCTGTGGGTGCATAAATCTAAGCCTGAGTAAGGAAGAGCTGGAATTACGAGGGGGAAGGACAAGCAGAGGTCCTGCAGTGGTGGGGGGGGACTGTGCTCCCAGGAAGGAGAATGGGGCACAGGTGTGGCTCAGTTGGGTGTGCAGAGCAGTTTTGATAACTTTTCCAATTTAAGTTGCAAGAGAAATCAAAGGGAAGATGATTAACTGGATTACCAGCCCAGATGAACAGTTCCTTTCCAGCAGTGACTTTTCCCTGGTTTGGGATACAGATTGCCTCTTTCTTCTCTCCACCTTCCAGATCCCTCTTCCTCTTCTAGCCCTGGCACATCTCACCCTCCTTCCAGGCAGCCTGACTGTTCCCAGCTCTGCACTCTGGAGCATGAGGGGCTCAGGAGCTGAAAGCTCAGAAGGATGAGGGTTGAGAGAGCTCTGGGAAGTGAAGTGAGTTCATTCATTCCCATGAGGATTCTGCACATCCTCCCAAGCATCCGTTCCCTTGGTCCCGGGAAAGACTTTGGAATTGTTAGGTGAATTTAAATTTTATGCTTATTTTTAACATGGCTTATTTTTATTTGTGGAAAAGTTAGACTTCTGTATGTCTTTGTCTCGGAACTATTTAGAAAATGCTTTGGCATTTTCAGACCATGAAATTAGCTTTTGAAAGTAGGTGGTGATTTTGTTTCCAAAGTTGGACATTTCTGGAGTAGAACAGAAGGGGCATCTTTTGGAACTGAGATGAAAATCAACACAATTTTTCTGAGAAGAATCACAAATGAGAGACTTTACCAATTCACTGAGTGCACTGAGCATCCAGAGATTTGTGTTGCCACAGGGAGGAGCTTGAGATGAAGAGCTGTGGAGACCTTAGTGGTCACAGAAGAGACTGGGCAAGGGTGAAAGGGAGCCAGGCAAGGGGAGAGAAAGAAAAATAGCGCAGGTATGTGCTGATAAAATAGCTGAGAATACAGCAGGAGGGAGGTGAAGCAGCTCAGGGAGACAAAGTGAGCTGAGAGGAAAATACAAGTGAAACAGGAGAGCAAAATGAGTGTGGGGAATGTGCAGTCTGGAGAGTGCTGGCTGATGGGAAGGGATTGCCTGCTGCTGAGGCTGTAACTGAGCTCAGGGAAGAGCTGTGCTGGAAACCTGCTCCCAGGACAGCTGGGGACTTTGTGGGGGCAGAGAAGGGCCCTGGGACTGCAGTGGTGAGTGGGGCTTCCCCCACTGCCTCTTCCTCTGCACTGCAGGCGGAGGTGGCAGAAGGGAACGCAGGTGTGTGCTGAGGTGTAAATGGCACACGAGAGCTGCTAGTGTCCAGGGCACTGCAGGTGGCATCTGCAGCTGGCAGCCTTGCTGCAGCACTGAGAGGAACAGCAGGGTCTGTTCTCCCCTCTGGTGGAGGGGCAGGGCTCCAGCACAGTAGAGGGGCAAAGAGAGAGGGTCAAGCAGCTCCTCTGACCTGCCAGGGGCCTGTCAGCAGCAGTCAGCAGGCTCTCAGAAGTGTGGCTCCTTTCATTAGATTATTCCCACATGAATTTTGATGCTGGAAGGGGCAGTCAGGCCCCCTCAGTTTGAGACATTTCCATCTCAGCAGTGTGGGCTCCATGAGCAGCAGAGGTACAGGTGTGTCTGTAACACAGGTCTTTGGCACTGAAATACAAGCCCAAGAGGGATGGTTTGCAGGGAGCCTTTTCCTCTCTAACAATTAAAAATTAGTCTAAACAATTGGATTGCATTTTACCTCTTGTGTCATTGTAGCACAACTACCTCACTACTGATTCCAGCAGACACAGCCAGTCCCTGTTAATTCCCAGAGGCTAAAACACCTGTGTGCCACTCAGCTGTCCAAGTCTTCTCTTTTTTCCACAAGCAGAGTTACTTAAGTACCAAATTTCCAAACTTCCATGCTGCAGCAAACCCAGGAGCAGCATCACAAGCAGACACAGTTAAGCATTGAGCCTAACTCCAGACAGAGCTGGCTCCATCATTTCAGAGGCTGTAGGTTCTGTGGGAAAGGTTTAACCTCACAGCATAAAAGTACAGTTAATACAGACTTGCTCATGCTCTCTTTTATGTTTTTCCTCATGGATTCCTGTAGCCTTGAGGTGGATTCTGGGGTTTACTCCCTGAGATAGATTTTCACAGGGTATACGCAGCCTTGTGCTTCCCTAGATTTTGGTTCTTCTAGCCTGGGTGCTGGTGCTTCTGCTTATTCATCGATACAGAATATGTTTTTCCCTTTGAACTTAGATCCAGACTTCTGAAATATTATAGTAATAGACCCTGCTCCGTGTATGTGCCAGGCATTTGTATCCAAAATTATTCATATGCCAAATGTGTTTGTCCATTCTGCTGCTCCAGGACAGAATGCCCCAGTGAGAGGTGGCAGTGCTGGTGTGACTGCAGGGACAGAGGCAAACTGCAGTGTTTCCAAATTTCAGCACTGTAGTTCGAGATCACATCTGTTAACCAATGCACTCTACTGATACTGTTTAAACAGGGACTGCAAACATTTGCTGTTAGGTTAATTCAGTGGAAAAAAATGCACTTTCAACCTAGAACAGTGCTAAATGTATCTTTCAGCATATGAGGGAGCTCTGCACCCAGCTCTTTCATCACTCCAGCTCATCCATATTGCTCTGGCACATGGCTCTCCTGCTCTGCTCACAGCCTTCAGGCACAGCCCTGGTTCCTGTGCTTCCTGCCCTCCACCTCTGCTTCCCTAGCATCCTGCTGGCACCCAGCCCCGTGACATTCACCAGTCCCTGGTCTCACTGCACTTGGTGACAGCCACAAAGCCCCAGCTGAGTTCCCCCATGGCACTGCTCCACCCCCAGCCTCTGACTACAGCATTTGTTACAACCCAATGCTCCTTGTCTCACTCAGGAACGGCAGCAGACACTGGAATTTGACAGAACTGGATGGAAGATGAATACACCAGGCTTTACTCACAGGCACAAAAATAGCAGAGATGTGCTCAAGGCAGGCTGCAGCAGCCTGGGTGAGCAGACCCTAGCCAGTGGGCAGCCTCCCGAAGAAAGCCTTGTGCAGGCCCCTGAGATGCCCACACACGGCAGCAGGAGCTTCCCCGCAGGGCTCTGCCTTCCCCTGGCCACGAAGGGCAGCAGGAGGAGGTGCCCAGCCCAGCCCCAGCCCAGCCCCAGCCCAGCCCCAGCCCAGGAGGCAGAGCCGTGCCCGGGCCCTGCCCCGCTCCCTGCGGAGCCGCTGTGCCCCGCAGCTGGACACACTGAGGTATGCACCTGTGCTGCTTCCCTGCAGACTCTGTGTAATTCTTCTGAACTGATTTCTCCCAAACAGAGCCTTACACCTGTGGAGCTTGTGGAATCCAGTTCCAGTTTTATAACAATCTCCTGGAGCACATGCAGTCCCATGCAGGTAAGCTGGGCACTTTGACTCGCTGCAAGCAGAGAATTAAATTCGGTGCTGCTGCCTGGTGCTGACCCCGATGTGTGTCCATAGGGTTCTCAGTGCTCCTCATTCCCACAGCCCCAGTCATTTCACCTGCAACAAACACAGTCATCCCTCAAAGGCTGGAGCACCTAGGCTCCAGTAAATATTGCTCCTTTCCGTAGGGAGAGAGGGAATGTGCCATGCTAGCTCAGAGTCCATCACACTGCTCATTGCCTTTATCCAGAGCTGTCCAGAGAATCCTCATTGCATAAGCTCCTACAGCAGATTAAACCCCTCCTCGTGCCAAAGGGGTGGCTCTCATGGAACCAAACAAACCAAAAACGTTCGCAGGGCAGCAGAGCCTTTGCCCACACAAGTCCTGTCCTGTGCCTGTATCTCTTGGAGTTCTGCAAAAGACTGAAATGTGTTCTTGGAAGAAGAATTTGCCGTTTCAGCAGCTGTGTTCAGTTCCTTCTCAGCTACCTACAAATGAGAATTCTTAGGAGTCATTCCAGTGCTTTGTTTCTAAGTCACTGTTTTTGTTTTCTGTCTTGATACATAAGAGACGATTTTCAAATTTCAAAGCTAAACCTGTTTCAATGACAGCACTCAACATATTCAGAAAGGTAGAAACAGAATTAATTTTATATTGGCAGATTTTTTTTTAATTTTTTTTTTTCCTCTTGAATAAAAATTCAAGTGAACTAACACAGTTTTAAGAACAATTAAATCCCCTTTGACAGACCTGTGTTCTCCAACAGACAGCTGCTCTCTTGAGATGTAGGTGCAGTGCAGGCCCTGAGGAAATTAGTACAGGACAAGAGGCTTGAGTAAAAGCATATTTTCCTTTCTGTAACAATAATGTTAATCAACGTTCTTATCTTGCTCTCTGTTTTAGTCCTAACTTTAATAGTGTCACTTGAGTTCTTCATCCATAAGGTTCCTCTGTTCCATTTCAGTTACTGTTGGCAAATCTTAGTGCAGGTTTTGTGTTACTCAGCAGCTATTTTATCATTACTTCATCTGTGTAATGTTACAGAGAGACTTTGAGAGCGCTTTGTTAGCTGAAGGTGTGAGTTTGTGTTTCTGTTAGAGCACTGGGGTTCCTGTGGAGTAGTGGGACTCTTACCCCGAGGAGCAGTGGAGCTCTGCTCAGGGCAGGGCTGCTCTCACTCCCTGGCCTTGGGCCTGTCCTTGCTGGCTGTCCATGGCAGTTTCTGCTGCCTCCACACTGTGTCCTGACCATCCTGTTCTTGCTCTGGGCTCTGGTACTGAAATGCAGCATTTTGGGTTACAGCTCTGGGTGACACTGAGCACAGGAGCTTAGGGGACGAGGGCAGCTCAGTGGCAGGGCTGAGCTGTTGCAAGTTTTAAGCTAGTGCTACCTGCAGCTGCCTCCTTGTTTCTTCTTTAAAGATGACCTATGGGGGTGGTGCTGAGGGCTCCCCATGAGCGTGGGCAGGCCCTGGCACAGGTGCCCAGGGAATCTGTGGCTGCCCCTGGATCCCTGGCAGTGCCCAAGGCCAGGCTGGATGGGGCTGGGAGCAGCCTGGGACACTGGGAGGGGTCCCTGCCCATGGCAGGGGTGGCACTGGATGAGCTTTAAGGTCCCTTCCAACCCAAACCAGTCTGTGGTCCTTGGTTGTTCACCTGGGTTACTTTGGCCACAGAACAGGGCTGGAGGGAGCAGTATCTGTGACTGGGCTCCTGTCATGTCAGAGCTCTGTGAATGGCTAAGTCCCCTCTGCCCAGCTCAGGATTACTCTTTATAAACTGTTTTCTTATTGCTCTCTGCTCTCTTTGCAAGTCCCTTCCTCTGCCTGGCTGCGTCCTCCTGGAGTCTCAGTGATGCAGTGACAGGGAGGGTGTCCGTGTCTTCTTTAGCTGCTTTCTGCAGATGCCACCACAGCTGGGCCCTGTCAAAGCCACTGTCCCCTCCTGTGGCCTCTCTGGGTGTGGTGCTTGGCAGTCGTGTGCTCACACCTCTCACCTTCTTCCCTGTGTGCAGCTGGGGAGAGCAGGCAGCATTTGCAGCTGTGGAATGAGGGCAAAACCAAAAGAGAGGCAGGAAAAGTATGGCCAGCATTGGTGGGTGTCCAGCTGTGGGTACTGAGTGTCAGCAAGCAGCACTGAAGGCACACGGGGCCTGCAGTTGCCCTTTGCTGCCTTCAGGCTGACAGGAGGTTGTAGTAAGGTGGGGGTCGGTCTCTTTTCCCAGGGAACAACCCACAAGGGCAAGAGGAAACGGCCTCAGATTATTCCAGGGGAGGTTTAGATTAGAAGTGTTCTCAAGCACCCTGAGCACAGGGCAGGAGTGGAATCACCATCCCTGGAAGTGCTCAGAGAACAAGTGGATGTGGCACTTGGGGACATGGCTTAGTGGTGAATGTGGTGCTGGGCTGGTGGTTGGACTGGATGATCTTAGAGGTCTTTTCCAACCTAAACAAGTCTGTGATTCTGGGATTTCCACATCCAAGGAACAGTGTTGCCCCAACATCTCTGAAGTCTGGGAATGCAGGGACTCTGCAGTGGTCAGTAGAACTGGTGGCACAGGGTGCACGGACTGGGGGCACAGGCATGGCAGTGCTTTATCCCTGGTCAGGGAGTGTTTCATTATGGGGATAGAGAGAGCCAAGAGGCCTGTATGGGTCAAATGCTTCCTCAGTTCATGTGTTCAGCAGCCCAGTTTGGTTTGTCCTGTCTAATGCAAAGGGCTGATCTTGTCCAGTGGCTGTGCTGCCTCCCCTGGACCCTTCTCACAAGGGGCAGAAGCCAGGGAATGTGCTGGGGGCCTCCAGAAGCAAAATCAGGGACATACTGGCTCTTGAGTCATTCAGAGGGCTGAGCCTGGAGGCTGGAAGGTAATAAGGAGAGATTATAGCTTCATAAAGCAGCTACACAGTGAGAAGAAGCAATTAGAATGTAAATTGGGTGCTGAAAGGCAGAAATAGAACAGCAGAATACCAGGCAGAGGAATTTGTTCTGTAATTACACTGAACAATATACAGCTTTAACTCCCTTTAGAGTACTTCGTTCAGGTCGAGTGCTGCCATATAATGCCCTTCCTACAATCTAGGCCTAAAAAACCAAAAGGAAGACTAGATTGAACCTGAATTAAAGGATTGGAGACATGAAAGATTAAGAACCATGATCTGTGTAGTTCACAGACTGCCTGATAAGGAAGATGAAGCTGAAATGTACAAATCTCATTAATGCCACGCTGAATGCCAGCAGATATTTGTATATAATAAATCCTCTATTATTAGGAAATAGATAAAAGAGTTATGGTAAGAAAATACAGAGTTTCTCCCCTACCCATCCCTTACCAAGTCAAGGGGGGCCTGAACCATAAGCAAAGTTAGTAGGCAGCATCCAGCATTTTCCTTTGCCCACCCACAGATGTTTGGAGTTGAGGACACTGGTGACTGGCTCAAGACCAAATTAGTCTGGCAGATGCTGGGGGAAAGGTGATGTGTCACACCTGGTCACTGGTGCTCTCTGGGGCACCTCACACTCTTCACATCTCTGCACACCTGCAAAGACCAACCTGTGGCTGCAGCATGAGCATGGCAGCACTCCCTGGGTACCCAGCACAGCCAGGGAGCTCCTCAGGCACACACAGGCCCCAGGCAGTGCCGTGGGCTGTGCTGGATTGCTCTGAGGTATTGCCCCAGCCTGTGCCAGTGCAGTGCCCACAGCTGACTGAGCAGCCCGTGCCTGTTGATGGGCAGTGCCCAGCAGTGAAGGGCAGAGCTGCTCACACTGGAGAGGACTTGTAAGGAGGAGAGCACTGGAGCTCCATCACACCCCTGCTTGTCTCCCTGCTCTCCCAGGTTGCTGGCACACATGGAGGAGAGCAGCTCTGCCCTGTCCTGTGTGTCCTGCTGGCCCTGCAGAACAGCCTGGCAGAGCTGTGGGTTCCTCAAGGCACTGCTCCAACTCGTGCTCCTCTGCCCAGAGCACAGGGCAGGGTCACTGTACTCTGTGCTGCAGGGGCTGCCACCTGAGCTGGCCAGTCTCCACTCCTGTAAAATCATTTGACAGTCAGTGACTCCAGGTGAGTTCAGGCCATGGTGGTTCTTACTCTAGGAGAGGATCCAGTTCTGCCTGGGTGAATGAGTGGCACCCCTGAGTGTAAAAGGAGCCCTAAGGGGCCACCTCAAAGAGAGGTGTGTCTGACAGGTGTCCAGAATTAGGTGTGATGAGTCCAGCTGTGATGAGCAAATGGCCTGTTCTGTTTTCTTTAGTTCTATTTCCATCCTTCTGCTCAGCCTGGTTATGAATCTCTCCATCTTTCTGCTTCCTCTTCCAGCCCATTTCATTGTGCATTGTTATCCACAGCCTGTTTCACAGAACCATTTTGTAATGAAGCATAATAAGAACTAGAAAATTTCCTCTGGAGAGTAGAGAGAAATTCTTGGGGCACAGGAGAGGAAAACATAGATACAATACAGACTTTACTGATCTTGCTTGCATTTTCTTGTAAGATTCCATTAGACTGGCAGCCAAAATGTTTAGCCCAGTTACATACGCAGAAATGGGAGCATGAACACAAAGACTTTGGGAGCACTTGTTGTCTGCAGCCTCAGGGTGGGATGGTCTTTGGTTCACACTCCAGAAACTTTGTCTGAGGCAGCACTGAGAGCCCCAGAGAAGATGGGCCCTTGCTCCTCATGGGGAAGAAACCAGACCTGAAGATTGCAATGAGACCCTTGGATCCAGAGGAGCTGAGCACAGCTTGAAAACCAAAGTGCTTCCCAGAGAGAACAGGGCAGCTACCTGCAGTGCAGGAAGAGGCAGGGAGGGAACAGAAGGATCAGTGTCAGTTCCACCTCATTTTGGAATCAAATGAATGACCCAAGTCAGGCTGAGCTTCCATTCCTCCTGGTGTGCAGCTTCAGCTCCTCAGGAGACATTCCTCAGGGTGTGCTAATGGCATCAACATCCCTGGTGCACAGGAAGACGTGTGACACATTTCTGTCACATTTTGGGAAGTGATAGGTTTGGAGTCCAAAGACAGTTTCACGGCCACTGAGGGTGGTGTGCCAGCTCACTGAAAGCTGCCTAAAAGCCTCAGACAGTGTGGTAGGTTGTTGTCCCCTTAGTTAAAGGAGCCCTGTATAAATGTGGAGCAGTTGGGTGGTTTCAGCTTCTTTGTGCTTTAAGCATTATTTTGTGCTTTTAACCCCTCCCTGTCTCTTGACTCACAGCTGACAATGAGAACAACATTGCCTCCAGCCAGCCCAGGTCACCTCTTCCTGTGGTTGAAGAAAAGTGGAAACCACAGCTCCAAAGAAATAACGCCAACAACAGTATGTAGCAGCTTCTCACTTTGTCCCTGTCCAGCTGGTGCCTCAGGAGTGCAGCAGCAATGGACACTGCACAAGGTCCTTGTCCTCACCAAACAGTGTTTGATTTCATCCTTAATTCATGTCCTACCTGGCAGAGCAGGGCACCTTCCCACTACAGGAGTGCAGCAAAGAACCCTTGGGTGGTGGGAAAGGTTTGTGAGGAAGATGCATTTGGTAACTCCTGGAAGAAGGTTACTTCTGATCCAAGGTCACACTTCCTGCCCTGGAGTTAAAAAACTTTTCCAGTCATTGTGGTGTGACATAAGGCACAGGGTGCCCAGAGCAGCTGTGGCTGCCCCTGGATCCCTGGAAGTGTCCAAGGCCAGGCTGGATGGGGCTTGGAGACAGTGGAAAATGTCCCTGCCCATAGCAGGGAGTGGCACTGGATTTTAATGTCCTTTCCAACCCAAAAAAGTCTGGGATTCTGTGATTTGATGTCCATCTTTCCGTGTGGGTGGATTGTAACTATGCCCACAGCAGGGCCAGGATGCAAATCTGGTCTCTGCTGCTCTGAGCAAGAGCAGGGCCTGTCTCTTGAGGTTCTTCTGTCCAGAAACATTGGGGGAACAAATCCAAGATTGGAGTTGTCTCTTCCATCTTCTGGGTATGTTCCACCTCTTTGAGGGTCTCTGAGCACTGTTTTGTGCCTCGCCCCTGCTCTCTCCTGCTGCAGTGATGCTGATAAGGTCCTTTCTTTGCCCTCTTGTGTTTCCCTGCAGCGTCGGCGAGCGGCTCGGTGGGGAACAGCGTGATCCCGGAGAAGGAGCGGCAGAACATCGCCGAGAGGCTGCTGCGGGTGATGTGCACCGACCTGGGCGCGCTCAGCGTGGTCAGCGGCAAGGAGTTCATCAAGCTGGCACAGACACTGGTGGATAGCGGGGCTCGCTACGGTGCCTTCTCCGTCACCGAGATCCTGGGCAACTTCAACACTCTGGCTCTGAAGCACCTGCCTCGGATGTACAACCAGGTGAAGGTGAAAGTCACCTGCGCCCTGGGCAGCAACGCCTGCCTTGGCATCGGGGTCACCTGCCACTCACAGAGCGTTGGCCCTGACTCCTGCTACATCCTCACTGCCTACCAGGTGGAAGGCAACCACATCAAGAGCTACGTCCTGGGCATTAAGGGCATAGACATTCGAGACAATGGTGATTTTATCCACCACTGGGTGCAGAACGTGCTCTCGGAGTTTGTGATGTCAGAGATCAGGACGGTGTATGTGACTGACTGCAAGGTCAACTCCTCGGCGTTCTCCAAGGCGGGCATGTGCCTGCGCTGCTCGGCCTGTGCCTTGAACTCGGTGGTGCAGAGCGTGCTCAACAAGAGAACACTACAGGCTCGCAACATGCACGAGGTGATCGAGCTCCTGAATGTCTGTGAAGACTTAGCGGGGTCCACGGGCCTCTCGAAGGAGACCTTTGGCTCCCTGGAAGAGACGTCCCCGCCGCCCTGCTGGAACTCGGTCACTGACTCCCTGCTGCTCGTCCACGAGCGGTACGAGCAGATCTGCGAGTTCTACAGCAGGGCCAAGAAGATGAACCTCATCCAAAACCTGAACAAACACCTGCTCAGCAACCTGGCAGCCATCCTGGCGCCGGTGAAACAGGCCGTGATCGAGCTGAGCAACGAGAGCCGTCCCACGCTGCAGCTGGTGCTGCCCACCTACGTCAAACTGGAGAAACTGTTCACTTCCAAAGCCAACGATGCTGGCGTGGTCAGCAAACTCTGTCACCTCTTCTTGGAGGCACTGAAGGAGAACTTCAAAGTTCACTCGGCACACAAGGTAGCCATGATCTTGGACCCTCAGCAGAAGCTGCGGCCTGTCCCACCCTACCAGCATGAAGAGATCATTGGCAAGGTCTGTGAGCTGATCAATGAGGTGAAAGAGTCCTGGGCAGAAGAAACAGAATTTGAACCTTCAACCAAGAAGCCTCGTGCAGCAGGGGAGGTCACAGCAGCTCAGGAAGAAGATTGGTTTGGGAAAAATGAAGTCTATGATTATTTGCAAGAACCTCTCTTCCAGGCCACCCCTGACCTGTTTCAGTACTGGTCATGTGTTACCCAAAAGCATACAAAACTAGCCAAGCTGGCCTTTTGGCTCTTAGCAGTGCCTGCTGTGGGTGCCAGGAGCGAATGTGTAAATATGTGTGAGCAGGCGCTCTTGATCAAAAGGAGGCGGCTACTTAGTCCAGAAGACATGAACAAACTCATGTTTTTGAAGTCCAACATGCTTTAAGACTGTCTTTTAATTAAAACAAAACTTTAAAACACTGTTCCAAACAAAGAAAAAGAAATTTAAGTTCTAAACACTGTGGACCTCATTATGAATGCCCCTGGAAACCAAGTGCTTTTTTATATATATATAAAAATATAAATATATATAAAATTAAGTTTGAAAGGAAAGCTGAGCATGGGAGAGAGACAGCCCTCTGCCAGGAACGTGCTCCTTTCCATAGATAGTGTGTGGACTTGACAGACTTTCTAATGTTTTCAAGTGGGCAGACGAATGGGAGGCTGATGTTCTAAAGTCTTCAGGCAGCTGAGATCTAAAGTGACTTGAAGTTTCTTTTGTTTCTCCTCCACCCCACCTTTCCTCTTGTCCCCTGGGCCATCTTGCCATGGATAATCAGACTCCATTGACCAGACCAGTTCTGCACTGGACTTTGCTCCTTTGAATAACTGTACACCTTGAGGGCACTTGGCTGCAGCCTTCTAGGCACGGTGCACGAATCAGGGCAGCTGTGTTCCATCAACACCGGTATCTTTAGAAATCAGGAAGGGAGGCTTTAAGGTTTTTGATCTTTAATTTTATTTTTACCCTTTCCATATCCTTTTTTTTTCCAAAACCCAAAAGTTACTCCTTTGTCTCTACTCCCAGTTTTGAGTTCAACATGGCAGCAAGTGGTTATAAGTTTGATTTCAAACTAAGAGAAATGATTAATGGAAGAAGCTGTCAGTAGTTGTTTTGTTTTTTGGCTTTATTTTTTTTACAGCAGAATTTCTTTTCTGAACTCCCGGTGTCAATTAGCTTTTCTGTGACTTTTGTACATCAGGTGTTCTCAGACTTGTTCTAGAGTAGCCCATTTGCAATTAAATAATATTCTTATGGGAACCACAGCTGTTGTTTATGTGGCAAAGCCCAGAAACCAGGAAAAGCAAATGGTGACAGCACAGGTGGCTGTGGGCCACCAGTGAGCTTGCCAGGTCTGCCAGAGAACACTTGTTTTTTAAAGTTTTTTGTTAAAAAGTGTCTCAGTGACACACAAAACACCCTTCCCAAAGCCAAGGACAAATCAAGGTGTATGATTTTTCAGAGAAACAAAGCTCACCAGTTTGGTCAAACTGGGGTTTGAAGGAAGCTTAGAGAAGTGCATGGGCTCAAAAATCCTTCTGAATGTAAGTGCTCCTGATTGAGTGCAAAGAATATCTTCCCATTTTTGTTTGGAATGGTTTCCTCTAGTGGCACGAATGTCTTTTTGATACCTACAGTGCATTACACTACTTGTTCTGTTGCTGACCTGTTCTGGCCAGGAAGGCCACGGGCCCCAAAACATTCACACGTAACTGGCTCACCCCAAATGCAATTAGAGATCCCCATAACCCCAAACCATCTCGGTCACTCTGCTGTCCCCAAGGCCAGAGCTCCTGCAGGCACAGCTCCTGGGCTGCTGGACTGGCTCTGTCAGGTTTGGTGCCTCTTGGACAATTCCCATCCTCTGGTGCCAAACTGCATTTTTCACTGCTGGGACTGGTCTCCTGGAGGAAAACTGAAGCAAATTCTTGTTTGTTCAGCAGTCACTTCTGCTTCCAGGAGCTCTGGAGCTGCTGTCCCAGTGGTGTGGGAGGGTTGGGAGGAGGGACTGGCCCTGCTGGGAGCAGGCTGGAGCCCTTCAGCAGCCTGAGGAGTTTGCTGCTGGCTGGCAGTGCAGGGGGAGACTGAAGGCCCTCTCTGAACTGCAGCTGTTGACCAGATGTTAAACCAGGATCCCACCTGCCCAGCTCTGGCTGTAAGAGAAATTGCAAGTTCCAGGACATGAGAAATAGCAAACCCAATCTCTCAGGCTTTGTGTGCAGATGCCTTGAACCTCACTGGGCACTCCCTGACACCTGCACTGCCACAGGACTCAGGGGCACAGTTTGCACACTGGACCCTTCCCCACGCCAGGCTCACGTGGACACACCTTGGCACCAGCTGTCTTGCCCTTTCCAGCCCTTTCAGCCTTCCATTGCCTTGAGGCTGGTGTTTGGGTTGACCTCTCAGCACTGTTACTGCCATAAGGCCAAAACCATTGTCTCCTGAAATGTTAAATTTTTGCCTAAAGCACACAGCCTGCCACATGAACAGAAGCTGCCAAGGCAGAGGCACTTGGACTCCTAACATCCCTGGCAGTGGCTGATGGAGTGTTGCTTGTAGGGCCAGCTTTTCTTCTTGGCTGGTTTTGCTTTCTCCTGTACAAATCCCTGCATACCCAGACAAAAATGAACCCTGAGTGAATGAGACGTGTGCCAGGCCCACTGGTACCTGACAGCAGGAAAACTTGGTTGGTGCATGTCCCCAGACAGGATTAGCTGTGGGCACAGAGGGTACCACAAAGCTCAACTGATGGCACAGGGATCAGGATTGGCAGCTCCTCCTAATGTCACATACACCTTTTTGTGTGGTTCACCTGAGAGCTCTCTGATGCTCAGGGGAACATGCAAAGCCCTTGCATTCCTTTGGAAAGACAGCTCCAACCCCCAGCTCTCCTTTGCTAAGGGACACATAGATGATTTCTGTGGAATTTGCGAACTCAGGCTCGTGTTGTCTCTGTGAGGCATCGAGGATGGGAAGTGGGCAAGGCAAAGTTAGCACAGCTATAAATCCCTGGAACTGAGAATGGAGCAAACTGCAGAGATTTGTGCCCAGCAGTGAGCAGGACTGTGCTGCAAACTGAGGGCATGCAGGCAGGAAGGCCACAGCCATCCCTACCTCCTGTCCCACGTCCCCTTTCCCTTCTCACACTGTGGGTTTGGCACCAGAGCTGGGGCTTTCTTGCGGTGCTGACCAAAGAGAGGGATGGACTGGCCCTCTCCCCCATCCCAAAAACTGCCCTCAGAGGCAACTTCGGTTGTAGTTGCACTAATGATGGGTGTTAAGCAGTGATGTCGGGTAGGTGAGATTCTCCCAAAGACTGAAAAACTCAACAGCTGGAAAAGCAAGAGAAAACCTAAAGGCCTAAAATGGAGCATTCCCAGAGGTGGTGAGGAGAGGGGCTGCTTGGGCAGCCCCTTCTCCAGAGACTCGGTGCAGGAAAGTGCAGCGTTTCCTGACTCTTGCATGTGGTTGCAGGGTGCTTATCTCAGAGGAGCTGTTTGTGCTGGGTCTGCTCCAGGCTCTCTCTGGGTCACTTAGGCCTCAGGAAAAGTGGAGAACTGCGTCTGTAGCACATGCATTTACCTTAAATGCCAAGCTTTTGCTCCTCATCCTACTTCCTTCTTCAAGGCTTGAATTCACATTCTAGGGAGCAAAAGTACTTTACCAAGGTCTGAAATTTAGAAGCTCTTATTTGCCAGGTTACTCCAACCCAAGTTGCTCTGTTTCTACTCGGTGGTGCCTCAGAGGTGCGGAGCAGCCGGGCTGTTGTCAGGAGCACTGCTGGTCCTGGGGTGGGAGATTGCACAGGAGAGGCTCTGAGTTTGGCCAGGGCTGTCGTGAGGTTCTGCACCCTTTGAGCTGGCAGGAGAAGTCCTCAGAACTGAGATCGTTCTCTGGTGGCTCATGTTGGGAATTTGCCTTCTGCTTGTTGGTTTCCTTTCATCTCCCTTGTGAAATGTATCAGGATGCAGGAATGCTGCGTGGCCTCAGGCACCTGTTCCTGCTGCTGGCTGTGCCTGATCTTGCAAATGTCTCTTCCTGGCTTCACAGTGTGCTTTGGGAGACTCCTGACCTTTAGGTAGGGAACAAGAGAGAGGGGCCTGTCTGAATGTCCTTGTTTCTGAAGAGTGTGGGATAGAGGCAGAGCTCTTCAGGAGGTTGTTTCTGTGTGGGAGCAGCAGCCAGAAGGTCAGGAAGGATTTGCCTCCTGTGTCTCTCAGTAGGAAGTGCTTGTGTTTGGCTTCAGGATGGACTTGATGTCTTGCATCTGGGTCGACTTGAGATGGAGGTGAACTTTCTCTCCAAGCTCTCTGTCTGTGCTAAGGAATCTGCTTTGGCCTGAGTCTGAACTGCTGCAATCTGCAAAACTTTCTGTGAGAACTGACTGTGGGCTCAGGTTTTGTCTAACTCAGTTGTTCATTCATTGCTGGTTAAGCCAGTTTAACTTTGAGCTGAGCTGGTTTAAGCATCCACACAAACCACCTGCTCTGGTTTATCTGTGCTTGCTGGGCAGAGATGATGTCTAGCAGCAGCTCAGGGAGTCATGACCCTTATGTGAATTTTGCAAATGAATTTGCAGCAGATGCTCTCAAAACTTGAGAATGACTGAAAATAGAGGGGAGACACTTCTGGAAATGCCTTGAGCTCTAAATGGTGGTGTTTGAGCATTCAGTGAGATGGCTCAGGTGGGTTGGGTGGTTTTTCTCCAAGTGTCTGCAATAACCCAGAAGGCATGAGAAGGAATTACCAAAAATGTTTCTGTTGTTGGTTGAGTCTGCTCAGAGGAGCCAGTTCCTCTCTGGCAGTGGTGAGCACAGGACAGGGGACTGGAACCTCCTGCTGTTCCCACAGTGCCCTGGGAATTTCTAGGCAGCACCGTGTTACTGATGAACCAAAAGACCCGAAAAGAGTAACCAGGAAGGTGCTCCAAGTCTGGGAGTGCTGCTTTGTGCTGAGGAAAGCTTGGATCTCTGATTGCTCCTCTTGGCTGAGGGAGAGGCAGGAGCTCCTGTGAGCATTCACACAGGAAGGGACAAGCTGTTCCCTATATCCCTATAGATCCTGGATTCCAGGATCCCAGGAGTAACGGGAGAAAAATAAGAAAGATAGTGAAGGCAGATTCTGGGAAACCTCTTCTGGAAGGAAGGAGCCTCTTCCTCTGCGAGGAGTCTGTGAGGGCAGTGTGTTTTGAGTCCTGTCATTGAAGACAAGGCTGCAGAGTGGAGCTCACTCCATGAGACACGAGGCTGGACCTTGCCAAGAGAGAAGGAACTGGGTGTAGGGCTGGGGAGTGCCAGGTTCCTGCCCAGACCCCTCCAGAATGGTTCACAGAGCCTTTTCCTCCCCATCCTCCCACTCATGACCAGCAGAAGCCCTTGCCAGCTCTCAGTACATCCACAGCCGGTTTCCGTCAAGGAGGGGGTGGCAGAGGGGAAGCCGCCAGTCGAGGAGCAGATGTCCTGTCAGATCAGCGTGGGGGACACTGCTTGATGTCTTGCTGAGCTTTTTCTGTGCTACACCATGATCTCAGATCTGTGGGATCCCTTGGGAATGCCCAGAACCATCAGCTTTGCCCCGTGCCCCATGTCAGACCTGACACTGTCACTCTGTAGCAATAAGAACTCCCTGTTCCCTGTGTGGGACCTGTCCCCTCAGGACTCCATCACCTCCCTGGGGCTTCTGGAAGTGTCCCTGAGCAAACCCTGAAGCCCAGCTGAGCTCCATGTGGGACAGGCCTGGGGACAGTCTGCTTATGCTAGGCCAGAAATGGTGAACCAATGAGAGTGGGTTGCCCTGAAATTTAATTTTATCTATCGAATGTGGGGTTTCTGTTTAATTTCAGGTTTAGTTTGTCTGCTTAGTTGAGGATTTTTTCCTGTTAGGAGTCCTTTATTTGTAACTGGATTGGAGAGTTTTGCTCAGATTGATGATGGTGTATTCATAGACCCTGAGGAGTTCCTCACCCATAGGCAGCTGAGTTGGAATTTTTGGCTCCTGAAACAAGGAGTGATGACTAGCAGGATTTTCTGTAGCATCTCTGACAGAGAGATTTGGATGAGCAGCTCAGTGTTAATGATGAGAATATTGTAGGGTGCAGCTGATGAGCACATACATGTCCAACCCTTGCTTTTTACAACCAAAGTTCCTTAAAAAGACACTTCCAGCCTCACTGGGCTTGAATCCTTGTTCTCACCTCCCGGGGGTTCTCGTGGCATTCTCTGCAGTGTCCGTGGATAGGCTGGGGTTGATTTTTCGAGTGAGCTGAGGGCTGGGAGAAGGGATGACTTTTCCCCTTGCTGTGTAGAAGGACCTTCCCCCTCAAGGAAGGAGATGTATTCTGGAAGGAGCAACAGCTTTAGGAGCTGTTTTCCATGATCCCTTGAAACTTCCTGGTACTTTAATACTCCTTTTTTTAAATTGTTTGAAGGAAAGCTGGTAGTGGATGACCTGCACAGTGAAGACAGGTGACAGCCCGGGCTGTCAGTGGGGGGAACACTCTGCCCAGGCCGTGAGGATTGTGGTCCATGCCGTAGCCAGACAGTGTCAAGGTGACAACCAAACATCAGGAGAGCCTTGTTGCAGCCAGTCTGAAAAGAGAAACTGTTCCTCGCTCGTACGTTCCATTTCTCAAATCTCCTGGGAGCTGAATTCTTGTTTCAGCAAGCAAAGGATTTAATGTTCTCCTGTCCCTCCTGGCCCTCCCTGCCCTCAGTAACTTGTGTGCATTTCCTTCCTTTCTGTAGATGCAGATGTTCTAGGCAATACCACAGAGCACCCGCGCTGCGAGTGCAACCATGTCATCTTAAAAAATACAAAAAAAATATACAAAAAATATACAAAAAATATCTTTTTTAGGCCAGAGTTTTCTACAGGTATTAATGAATATTTTTCTTAATCCTTATAAGTTTTATGTGTTTAATATTTCTTAATACCGGTAGCATTAATTTATACTTTTGTAGCAACACAATATTTTTATAAACCGCCACCGCTGGCTTTGTCTTCATAACGGGAAACGTGCGGGCAGCTGGCCCCGCGCTGTACCATGTACTGTATTTAAAAGGTTATCTAATGTCACACTTGCTGTGTTAATAAACAAAACAAAACCTGTTTGAAGTCTCATGTATTGTTGGTGTGGATCAAATGACTCACTAGAGAGCAATATTGCACGGGGTTGAGTTGCTGATTTTCATTGTGATATGCGAACACTTGAGGCCAACTCAAGTTCTGAGGTTTTTGGGTTTTGTTTTTTTTTTCTTTTTAGGATTTTGTTTTGGTTTTGTTTTGGGTTTTTTTTCAGCTAAATAAATTCAGTGCTGTTTGAAACTTAGACTGACGTCAAATGAAAAGGATTATTAAAGAAAAAAAAAAATCAAGGTGTTTAAATGTTGCTGTTTTTACAAGTCTGTTGCTGTCTGAATGGAAATATTCCACAAGAGAGGAGGAATAGTTCCACTTAGCTTCCAAAGGGGCCGAGCACTCCAGGCCAGAGCTCGGTTATTTGGAAATACCTTAGAGACATGTTTCTGCAACATTCTTTTCAGAATTGATGCCATGGCAGAAGACAAACTGTAACTGTAAGAAAGCATCCGTTGCTTGAGGATTTTCATGTCAGTGTTGTATTTATGGTTTTACAATAAAACAACCTTTAGGGAAAAAAAAGTCTCTGGGGTTTTCTATATTTCAACCTTGTGACTGGGACATCCCCAGTGCTGATGTGCTGTTGTGAGGAGGGAAAACATCCATGGGAATGACCTGGATCCCAGCCGTGGTGTCTGATGGATCCCAGAGAATCATTGAAAGGTCTGGGTTGGAAGGGGCATCCAGTGCCACCCCTGCCATGGCAGGGACCCCTCCCAGTGTCCCAGGCTGCTCCCAGCCCCATCCAGCCTGGCCTTGGGCACTGCCAGGGATCCAGGGGCAGCCACAGCTGCTCTGGGCACCTGTGCCAGGGCCTGCCCACCCTGCCAGGGAACAATTCCTGCCCAAGATCCCATCCAGCCCTGCCCTCTGGCAGTTCACAGCCATATGAACTCCACATCCCACGTGAGAGGCTGCCACGGGGTCCCTGTTTCTGTTTTGTTTTTAATGTTTTAATGTAGTTATTGTTGTTTGTTTGCCTTGTTATACATACTAGTATAGAACTGTTATTTCTATCCCCTTATCTCTGCTTGAGAGCCCCTTGTTTTCAAAATTATAATAATTCAGAGGGAGAGGGTTTACATTTTTTCTTTTCATTTCAAGGGAGGTTCCTGCCTTCCTTAGCAGATACCTTTCTCCCAAACTGGAACACAGTGTCTGGGCACTGCCCACGTGGGACCCTCCATGCAGTGGTACCAGAGCAGAGCATCCCATTCACCCCTGGACACGGCGGGCAGGAGGGCACGGGGTAAAAGAGGCGGCTCCGAGGCTGATGCTGGCACAAAGGCTCACCTCGTCCTCAGGGCTCACCTCATCCCCAGTGCTCACCTCATCCTGAGTGCTCACCTCATCCCCAGGGCTCACCTCATCCTGAGTGCTCACCTCATCCTCAGGGCTCACCTCATCCTGAGTGCTCACCTCATCCCCAGGGCTCACCTCATCCCCAGGGCTCACCTTGTCCTGAGTGCTCACCTCATCCTCAGGGCTCACCTCATCCTGAGTGCTCATCTCATCCTCAGGGCTCACCTCGTCCCCAGGGCTCACCTCGTCCCCAGGGCTCACCTCGTCCCCAGCTGTCTTTGTGGGAGAGATTCCTATGGCACAGACCCGTGGTGGGACTTTTCTAACTTTCAGAGTGCTGAAGAAGGACAACAGCTACAAAGGGCACAGCAGAGAGTTTGTTCCAATCAGATTTATTTCAGTCAGGTGTTTTGCATGAGTTTCGCGTGGCTTGGATGCTCTGCTGCCTCTTTAACCTTCAAAGAGCTGAATGGCTGCTGCATCAATGAATGTTCAATGAGCTAACAGGAGCTGCTTTTAGTTGCAGATGAGTGAATAAGAGGCATCACTGCCTCCCAGGTTCATTCTTCATTCTCTCTTGTAACATTGTAGGATCATGTATTGTTCATTCTTTCCAGAGAAATTAATTTTAACATTTATATTTACCCAGTGTCAGAAAATGCAGCTCCTACAGGATTGGAAGGCTACTGCCCTCCTTCATTTTGGTTTTTTCCTGGCGTGGAAATGAACACCAAGGATAGCAATTCATTCTTGCTCAGCCTCACGCTGACATGTGGGAGATGGGAGAAGTTTCTCCTTCAGTCAGTGAACATCAGAGGGGGCGGGAGGAGCCCATCCCTTCGATCCCTAGTGCCCCAGGTGGAATCAATCTCACTGAATCTTAAAGGGGGCTTCCTGTTGTGCCCCCACACAGACAGGGAGTGTCAGAATCGCTCAGGTAGGAGCAGACCTGTAATGCCATCAAGTCCAACCAGCCAAGGCACCACTGCCTTGTGGCCCCAGGTGCCACATTCACCTGGATTTTAAATCCCTCCAGGGATAGGGGCTCTACCCCTGCCCTGGGCAGCTGTACCAGGCCCTCATCACCCTCTTAGTGAAGAAATTTTTCCCAATATCCACCCTGAGCCTGCCCTGGCCCAGCCTGAGGCCGTTCCCTCTGCTCCTGTCCCTGTTCCCTGGGAGCAGAGCCCGACCCCCCCGGCTGTCCCCTCCTGCCAGGAGCTGTGCAGAGCCAGAAATTCCCCCTGAGCCTCCTTTGCTCCAGCCTGAGCCCCTTCCCAGCTCCCTCAGGAATTCTCCAGCCCCTTCCCAGCTCCCTCAGCCCCTCCTGGGGCTCCAGCCCCTTCCCAGCTCCCTCAGGAATTCTTCAGCCCCTTCCCAGCTCCCTCAGGAATTCTTCAGCCCCTTTGCAGCTCCCTCAGCCTCTCCTGGGGCTCCAGCCCCTTTCCCCAGTTCCCTCCAGCCCCACACTGGGCTCTGTATGGCTCTGGGTCCCTGCAAACCCTGTGGTGGAGGTTCCCTCTCAAGCAGAGGGCTTTTAAATCACCCTCACCCACTTGGGTGGGTGGGAGCAGGGCAGGTAGCTGTAGTTTCATCCTTTTAATAGCTCTGCTTAGCAAGGACCCTGAATTCAGCCATTTCAGATGAAATCACACATCATGGCAAGTGCTTGCATATGTCCAGAATATTCTCTCCCATCTTCTGGTGAAACACATCATTGCTCTATACTTGGAACCAAATTTTCATTTGAATGCAGCTCCTGACTATGGGAAAAAAATGCAGTAATATTTTTTCTGAAAATAGCACTGAGAGAGAAAAAGAAATTGCTGTTTGGTGAGATCTATAAATTATTTTTCTTACCTATAAAGATGAAATATTTCTTTCACTTTGGGAGAAATAGGTTGTTCAGTACAAAGACTGACTTGTGCTGCCAGTCAATGAATGCTTCATTGCTGTTCCATCGATCCAAATCCACTGGAGTTGAACTTCCCAGGACAATAACAAAGAAACACAAGCAAAAGCAAAACTCAGGGTAAATGGGTTGGTGGTTTAAGCTGATTAGGGCAGCCAGATCGAGTAATTGCTCCATGTGCACTTTAGGATATTCTTCCCCCACAGATGTGGGGGGCACTGAGTCAGCCAGTGGTTCTCCCACTCCCCCTGGAGAGAAGACAGCGTTTAGGAACTACCTGTCTAAGCATGGTTCTCAAGTTCGTGTTAATTCTGTGTTTGTTATGGTGGTCACCTCTTGACCTGCCTTGACCTGACAGATTAAAGGCAGATTCACTGGATCCTCCTCGGCTTTGTGTTAGGAATTTCTAGGACAGGCTGCAATTAAACCTCCACAAGCTACAAATCAGAACCGGAGGTGTTCGTTCCTCTCTAGGGGAGGGATCGGAGGCAGGATCGATGCTCCGGAGGAGCGATTTAACCACGAGATGGCACCGGGCAGCTAGGCAGGGACAGCACGGGAAGATTTAACCAGAGATGGCACGGGACCAGCCGGGACAGCAACTCCCGGGCAGGCTGTGGGCAGGAGGCGTTCACTGGCTGCACAAAGGACCACACAAAACTGGGCTAGCGCTGCTGTGGCCGATGCCCGGGCTGTGCTGGCCACCGAATGGGCTTTAGAAAGCATCCCGGAGCAAAGCCGGCGCGTCACGCCCCGTGTGTCGCCCTGGAGCGCTCGGAAGTGTCCCACAGAGGCTGCTGGAGCACAGAAACATCCGTGATGAGATGCATCGCCTCGGTCCAGGCAGAGGGAGAATAATTCCTCACGGTCGTCTCCAAACCATTATGGTTTTGACCCTCAGCCCCGGTTTTTGAGCTCCTGGTTCCAATTTTGGCTGCAGGATAAAAGGCACCTTCACAAAAATGTTTAAAGGTATAGGACGCTTCCCCTGCTTAGGGAGAGAGACTCAGAGAAGAACATTTAGAGAAATCTCCATTCTTTCCCCAAGCCTGGAGGGGCTGAGGAGAGCCACGGGCTCCTGCAGCCCAGGAGTGTCTGGGAAGGGGAGGAAGAAGGAGAAGCCCCAAGAGTTATTCAGGCTGTAACTCAGCAGCAAATCCCTGCTTCAGGCAGGGCCAGCCAGGGCCTGGGAGCCAGAGCAGCTATGCTCCAGGGCAAAAAGGGATTTTCTAGTGAGGTGAAGGGAATCCCCCAGCTCCAGACTGGATTGCTTTTCTTCATTGCTGGGCCTCATTCCTGGTGCTGCCTGGAGGAATGGGAGGTTTACCCCCCTGGGATCTGTCCCTGCTTGGTTCTGGCATCCACCTCTTCCTCCCCAGCCCAAGGGCTGCACCACATTAGCACTGATCAGATAAAACAGAGACAGACAGCAGCTGGGCTACAGCCACGGGAGTGCACAGCTCTGCTTCAGCCACCCGTGCCCATGGCTGCCCCATCCTTACCTCAGGCAGTGCTCCTCCTGAGCCACTGCCTCGGGCCGGCAGCACAGGAGCTCCGAGGGGCTGCTCATAGGTGTGGCCACTAAGCCACAGGCCAGGGCTTCCCTTCCATGCTTCAGGTGATGCACATTTGCATCAGAGCTCGTTCTTGTGCGTTCTGATTGTTACAGAGGCTGCTGGCACTTGAAGCTCAGTGAGAAATGGGGGACACTAAACTTTGGAAGCCAAGCTCAGCGCACATTTTGCAGACATCCATCCTAATGACAAATGACAGTGTGAGCTCTCCCTCCCAAAACCACTTTCCTTGATTGGAGAGGTCTGGGCCAAGAAATTGAACCCCTGGAAACCTTCCCAGCCTTCAAGCCCAGGAAGGCTTATTTCTGCTGTCTGGCAGAAATGTGCTGTTGTACCCCAGTGCCTGGAGATCCCTCCTTTCCCAGAACTCTGGCACTGGTGTCCCTCAGCCTTTCTCAGAGACTCTCCCACATCTGCTGAGCCCAAGGGGTCCCAGCCACCTGTCCCAGGAGCAGCCCTGCCAGTTTATGATGATTTTACTCTAGGAAGGTCCCACCTCTAGAGCTCCTCTTCATAACAGAGCCTGGAGCTTTTCTGCCTTCAAGACTGGAAGTGAGTGGTACCCATGGCCAAACCCTTGCTGGGCTGCCTGAAAAACTCCCCCAGGACTCCTGAGTGCTGCTTTTGCCTCCAGTCTTTGCACTCAAGAGCCACCAGAGCCAGAGGAGAGGCTGCTCTTTGCTCTGGCTTGTGCATCAAATCTGATGTCTCTCCACTTGGGAGGACAGTATTCTGCCCTGGGATATACTGAGAAATGTTGCAGCTGAGTATCAGAGCACTAACAGCCACAGGTTTTTCTTATTTTTATTTGTCATTTTCCTATTTAATGAATTTATTTATTTTATGGAAAACAAATATCAATGGTAGCAAGAATAACACAGGGGACTTAAAGAGCCCTGGGCACTGGGCAGTTCTAGGCACTTGCTGGGAACACTGAGTCTCTGAACCTCTGCAGAAGAAGCCTTGTAAGAACCTTCAGGGAAGGAGATGAGATAAAAGCAGTGCTTTCTCATCATGTTTTCACTAGAGATTTTTTTGGCTGGTTTCATAATAGACCTTGTGTAATCAATCCTTCTTTCCGTCCTCAGCAACAAAATTTTGGTCTCCTATCAACCATCAATCATATATGACAGGAAGGCACAGATCTCAAGGGACAGGTTTGTCACCACATTCCTGTGTTTTGGGTGGTTTTGAGCTGTTCCCACCAATGATCTGTTCTGGTGATGCTGGAGCCCATCCAGGCTTCCCCCTCCAGCCTCCTCGGGTGAGGGCATCCAGTGCAGCACCGGGTCTGGTGCCACTCAGCTCCTGCCCCCACATGCCACATTGTCACCACGGGGCCAGCCTGGGCTTGTCTCTTTTGCTCAGCTCTTCCCCAGCTGCTCCCAAGGCTGTGCACATCTCATTTATCATGTTTGGTGCCTTTGAAAGTCACATCTGGCAGACTGGGAAACTACTATCAGTCTTCTGTCCTTCCAAGGTCAGGAGTATTCATGGGGGAGCTGCACAGACTGGAGAGCCCCTGGAGCTCCTGAAGCTTTGCAACATGAACATCTCCTTGCAGCAGGATGAGGCGCTGAGCACTGAGATGCTCCAGGCATTGTCCCCTGCAAGGGGACAGATCCACGTCTGGCTGGGGCAGGGCAGGGCTAGGATACCAGGGGTGCTCTGGGCACTGGTGGCTCCTGTGAGGGGACAGGAGGCTGGGGCACGCACCCAAAGGAGGTGTCTGCTGCCTCCTCCCAAAGGTGGGAACTCCTGCGTGTTTCTGCACCCATCACTGTGAAAGCAACGTCCTGGTTTTGTCTCTAGGAAGGCTGCAAGTTCCAGAGCACCTCATTTGTCACTGACCCCTTTTTCCTTCCCATTTCAGCTTCATTGAAGCTCCAGGAAGTTGGAAATGCCCAGAGATCTCACTCTCCCCTTGACAGGGCACATCCATGTCACCTCTGCCCAACAGTGGTGCCTGTCACCACGTGGGCTCTGCTGGGGATGGACAGACACCTGGAGAACAGGAGAAGCTCCTGTTGCCTCTTTCCTGGGGAGTTTGGCCCCTCCAGGCACTCCACATGGTGGGATGGTTTCTGCTTGAGCAGGTGCTGCTCAGGCACCAACCACAGCTCCTTACAGTGGACTGGATGGAGATTGTTGCTGCATCCCAGGGTTCCCAGAGAGCCCCTGGAGACTGAGGGTGACATTCCTGGTGGCAGCCCTGCTTTGGGAAGGCAGGCAGCCCCATCCCACTGGGGAATTTCCTGGGGACACCCAGGCTGAGTGTGGTGGGGGGCACCAAGGGCTCCAGGGGGCTGAAGCTCTCCGATGTGCTCCATCTCCCTCACCCTATCACCTGGCCCAGGCTCCAGCCTCCTCTGAGGTGAACAAGTGCAGGAAATCCCCAAGCAGTCACCAGTCTCTCTGAGGTGCTTTCCACCCCTGCCATGTGGCAGTCCCAGGGGACTGGAAGTCCCCAAGGACGAGCTGTCCAATCTCTTGGGACACGAAGTGCAGAAAGCTGAAGCCCAGCTTCTGGCTGGATTTCCAGCAGAAAATTAGAATGTTATCAAAATGAAATTTTCCCTACAGTGCATTTCAAACATGTAAATCCTGGTCTTCCCTTGGAAAATGTTGGCAGTTGAACTTCCCACCCTCCTACTGCACATCTGACTGTGTTTCTGCACATTCAGTTCCCTCTGATGGCACAGGAGGTGGTTTGGGGTTTCTCACCATCCTTGCCTCCAGACACTGATGCTCCATGTCCCATCCTCTTACCACCCACCCAATAGCTCCCTGCCTGCCCAGGAGCACCTTGGTGTCCAGAAGCCAGACTAAGTGCTTGCATCTCGTTTGAACTCCCCCATCCCCGGGTGTGCCCAGCTCCCTGGATGCAGGCAGAGCTCTGCTGGATGCTGAGAATGCAGGGGGAGAGACACCTCCATTCTCATCACCTACTGTAGGATGATGCTGCACCTCCTTTCTGTGGCAGCAGGGATTCCAGTTGTGCCAAACACTCTGCTCAGAAGGGTAGCAAAGGCCTTGGGGGCCTGGAGCTCCTTCCAGTGGGGAGACCTGGGTAGAGGCAACACAAACGCTCGTGGATACCTAGAGCAGGGAGCTGTGCTGCCTGGGGACTCCAGCAGCCGCTCCTGAGTCGCAGAGTAGGCTGAGCTCAGTCCCTCTAAGCTGGGAAAGCATTCAGTAGGAGCACAGGGACTTAGGGACTACAGTCCATCCTAGATGGTGTCTGGAAAGGAGCTGCAGACAGGGCTTGAACACACAAAAGCAACCAAAGGGCTGCTCAGACACTCCCACCTTGGTTTCCACCCCATCGCTCCCTGCAGCTCCCCCACTACAGGAACAGAGCCCTTGGGCACCTTCCTCTGCAGACTCTGGTCTCTGCCTGTCTGGGGGGCTGATCCCATGACAAGGACATCCTGCGGTGTCCCAGCAGCTCACACAAACCAGAGCACTGGCAGTGGGGACACACTGTGCCAGCCTCCAGGAGGGTTGTGAGGAGCTGCTGGGGTCCTGCACTCCGTCCCTTGTCACCTGTCCCTGCCTAGGCCTTAGGCTGGGACTTGGTGCTGTTCTGTGTCCCTGCCTTGGAAGGCAGCATGCTCCAACTGCATCCACTGTCACCTCTGCTAGAGCAGCTCATGGGGAGTTTTTCCTCCAAATATTCTGACGGATAGTTTCTCTATTTTTTCAGCCACTTTGTAAAGAATGTGACCCTCCAGATCTGTGTGCAGCCTTCCTGTGCAGGGTTCCCCAGTGCTTCCTGCAGAGGCTTAGATCATTGCCAGCTGCTGCTCTGATTCCTCAGGAAGAATCCAAGGACAACAATGCCACCTTTCTGTTTGGAAATTCATGATCCCTAACCCCCAGGTCAGTATTAGAGGCCACATTTACAGTTAATGTCTCCACTGGATCTGCAGTCCCTATGAAGAGCAGGACCAACGGTACCTGGTTCTGCTCTCATGATTCTACACTGGCTGTCCTAAAATACATTCCAGTTCTGTTCTTATCAAAGAATCCAAGTGATTTGGCATCATTATGTGCTGTCTCACAGATTTTATCACCAGTGATTGCTTCCAGAGCAAAGGCAGGAATACTGAAGTGGCAACTGCATTGCAAATCCTTTTACCCCTGTAGGAACCCCCACATCCCACAGCAGCTCTTCAGTATCAGGCCTTGGAACCTTGCCATGGGCACTCAGCATGTGCTCTGCTCCATTTTACACCTCAGATTAACCTTGCAGCTGCATACAGGAAGCATTTCCTCAGCCTGTATTGCAGTTACTACTCTCAATTCCATTTCATCTTTCTCAAAAGAATTGTTTGGTAGCTCCACAAGAAGTTGGCACAAATTGCATATTCCTAATACTTAATTTTGTCTTTGATGAAATTCCCTGTTGCCTTTTCTACCACTGGAACTGATGCCTTACCCCGAGGCAGGGGACGTTTCCAGCTGGGTTCAGTGCTGCTCGTCTGAGGTCTCCAGGTTTTACACGGAGTTACTCTGGCCATGGGAGGAACTGCAGCACTCACTGGCAAGGGGGCACCTCTCCAACACCTCTCCCATGCTCGTATCCAACCCCTGCATCCAGAAGGTGCCGCATGAAGAGCAGGATCACTCTGCACTAACTGCTAACAGACAGCCAAGGTCAGTTCTTGCCCTCAGCCACGGCTAAGGAGGTTGCCACAACGTGCCAGGAGGAAGCGGCAGAGAAAGCAGAGAGCATCCCTGGCTGCCAGGATCAGCTGGTGGATGTGGCTGTGCTCCCCACGTACACAGCTCCCACCAGGGAAAGCCCTGAGCACTCCCTCTGCCTTCAGAGGATCAAAGAGCCCGAGGGCACAGCAAGAGAGACACTCGTGCAGTGACAACATCTGAGCTGGCTGAGCCTGGCTGCAGGGTATCACCCTCCAGCTGCTCCTGGTGCCAGCACAACATGGATGGGGGCATGACCTGAGAGGGAAGCAGGTGTTTTCCAAATCTCTGCAACTGCGCCAGAAACAAAAGTCTCTGGAGATAAAAAATGAATGGAGGCACAGAGGGAAGAGCCTGCCTCCTAAGCACGGTCATCCCAGACTCCTGGGCAACACAGGAGGGACTCAATAGCTGCACTCCTTCTCCCTGCAGGGAACTCCAGGAGATGAGAGGGAAAGAGTTCTTGCTCTCTAAATAATGTTTCAAAGCCTGCCTTTTTCCTTTGTCTTCTCTGCCAAGCCACCTACTGTGGCCAGGTCTTGACTTTGTTATTTTACTGCCATCACACCCACCAGGATCCAGGTCTGTGCAGCCCACTCCAGAACAGGTTCTTCCCACACAGCCTAGGCAGAGGAAGGAATGGAGTCAGCTCTGTGCAGACTGAAGGTAGGGATGCAACTCTCTTTGGCTTTCACCCTTTGTCCCTTCAAGACAAACCCACACCACGTGAATCCAGCAAGGCCTTCAGCTCCATGCCTGGAGGAGTGGGAACGACACGATGACACTGAAAGGGGTTAAGCTTGCCTGGAAGTCTGTTCCAAGAGCACAGCAGGGTTGGTGTGGAGCTCCACGCCAAGCACTGCAAGAGTTAAGGTGAGGTGGGGCCATTTTCCTTCTCTCACATAGCATATCACGACCTCCTTGGGTGTCTTTGCTTCCCCAAGCCCTGGTGTGCAGCTTCCTGAGAGGGTCTCACAGCTGGAAGAGGCTGCACAGCCCCCAGAACCCTTGGCAGGCTGAGCCCTGCAGCGTTACACAACGGCCATTTTGCTCCTGCAGCTCCTTCAGAGTGCATGTGGGCAATGTGGGACACAGGCAAAATGGTTGCCATGGCAACTCGCACTTCAGAGATGCCAGTGAGAAATTTGCGTTGGGGGAAAATATTCTGCTTCAACTCATGTTGCAAAGGAAGGACAGAGGTGGGCTGCAGCAGCACCCCAGAAATGGAGGCATAAAAATATCTCTGGTGGTTTGGGTTTTGCAGTGCTCAGTCTATTCCCTGCCCGGGCTGGCTGTGGCCTCCGTCCCGTGCAGTGGCAAAGCAACACCTTCTCACTGCCTGCCACCCCGTTGTTTTTCTCCAAAAAGGCCAAAGTGGCAACTCGAGGGAGCAATGAGCTGTTCTGGCTGCCTCACCCCTCTGATCCTCAAGCAGGACAGATGCAGTCCAGGAGTGAAATTCAGTCTCTTTCTGCCATGGAGCTGGACTGCTCTCCAGATGTTGGCCACTGGCTGCTGTGCCTCCATTTCCTTAAGGGAGGCTAATGGTGCTCAAAACATGTAAATGATGAGAACCCCAAGAAATTTCCTCAGCAGAGAAATCTTAAGGTCATATCCCAGAGTAATTTGGAGAATTTGTTTGAGGGAAATGGCTGGTTTCCCTGTGACATAATGTCTGGAAGAGTGGTGGCTCTGTCTGGAGGGACAGAGCAAAGCCAAGGAACCAGGCTGAGCATCTGCTGAACATCTCTGCCCAGGAGCTGTTCTGGTCAAGGGAGGGTTCTCAAGCACTGGAATGCACACAGACCATGACAGGGTCCATGTCACACACAGCTGTCCCCAGGCAGAGCGGTGTAAGTGTGCTACTCAGAGGTGCTGCATAACTGGGAATGTTGGTGTGGAGAGAAACCTTCAGACCGTGTTTTACCCCCAGTCCCTGGTTTACCGAATGCCTGGTGTGTCTCTGCCTTCCGAGGCACCGGGAAAGCCGTGATCCCGGAAGGGCGCTGCAGGTGAAGAGAGCGGAGCGGGACCCCCAGAGCCCAGCCCCGGCCGAGCTGCGCTCGCCCCGCACCAGCGACACTCGCGGGAGGCGCAGGACACACCCGCACCCCGCAGCCCAGCACGGGGACAGCGCGACCCGCGCCCTGCGAGCGGTGCCACAGACCCCGCAGCGACCCCGCAGCGACCCCGCAGCGACCCCGCAGCGACCCCGCAGCGACCCCGC